>JAULKM010058401.1:0-12436 GCA_032355605.1 Rubia tinctorum
CTTCTTCCTTTTTTAAAGAAGAGAGAAAACAATCGGATTGTTTTATCTCTTCTTTAAAAAAGGAAGAAGAAAAAAGGAGACCGACTATGCAAAACAAAGTCTTGTACTCAGATTGTTTGTTTGATTAGTCAATACATCAAACAATCAGTTGAATTGTGTATTTATTACTTTTATTCAACGAAAGATTGTCAAATAAACTTAGATAGCATGTATTAAATGAAAATAATGTGCATTAATGTTATACTAAGTAGGAAAAATAATGGTCAAATAAAAGGTGCATATTTTCTATTAAATGGAGATTTTATACACGAGGGGAAAGGGTGGGAATTTTCCATCAGTTGAACAGGTGATAATATAGAGTACTCCTTCTACTTCTCTCTAGTAGGGGCACACTTTTCTTTTTGGTTGTTTATTGTATATTGACACTTTTTAAAAAAAATTGCAAGATTTTTTCAGTTTCATTCACTCATTTTACTTTTTGCTTTCTACAATCAATTTCATAGACTTATTTTCTTTCCCTACATTCAAACACCTAAATCTATGGTGACATTAATAGAGAAACGGAGGGAGTACTTCTTCCGATCCATAAAACAAAATTTCGTATTTATCATTTTGACATTACTTCATATTAAAAAATTTGTGTTTCAAAAAGAGTAATTAAATATCTAATGAATATTTATTAAATTATATAAATTAGAGAGCGATTACATATTAGAAAATTAATTTTCAGCACAATTTAACTATTAAAGATAAAATAAATTTAAAAATTGAATAAAAATTGTACACTAAACATGTAGTTATTTCCACGATTATAAACTCATTAGGAAGATTTCTCATATCAAAACATATCAGAAAGTTTTAGATCCCACAGACAAACACAAATAAGAGTATATCGGTTTCTCCAACAACGAAAACAAAAGCAGAATATGACTTTTCCCATTTTATATCATACACAGTTAGCAGGTTACATACTCCATCTGTCGCTCTATTTGTGTCTTAATTTACCGTTCATCAGTAAAGTTGATGCAATCAGCATTGAAAAATTATATAAACGTAAAAAGTATCGTATGATATATTGCTAGATTCATCCTAACTTATATTTTTAGAATATCTAATTTTAATAATTTATTGCTATACATAATTTAAGATATTAAAATAATAAAATCATCAATGAATAGTGAAAAAAGAAGAGATAAGACATGCGACCCATCAACCTACTTATAATAGGAACTGATAATGTATGGGCCTAATGGCCCAGTAAGTATCAAGAAGGTAGGAATGCGTAGCCTGTTTTCCCTCAGGGACGCTACCTGGGCGTGGGGTCAGGCCGGTAATGGTTATACGGGCGCTGATGGGACAGCTCCAGTCACATTAGCCACCAAACCACATATAACGAGGAAGAGTGTAAGACACAAGGTAAGATTTTCTAATCAGTATACTATTCACTTAGATATGCTTCTACATGGCTTCAAAGGCTAACGGGAGCGTCGGAGCAGGCACGACCCTGGGCCTACCTGTCTGGCCTCACTCTGCCTGTCTTGTAAGTTGATCAGGTGCATACTGAACTGGTGTGAATCATCGCTGAACATACTACAAATTTTGGTATTGACATTGACGTCGTCTGTAGGGAACGTGATAAAATTTTAGCATTCACGCAGCTTGGAGAATATGGAGGCACGGGTGCTAGAGAATCCGTATAACCAGGTGACGATAGAGGACGTAACACAGGAGGATGAACCCACTCCAACGCTGACGCAGACAGGAGAGAGACATCAAATCCGCACGGCGGAGGAGGTGGCGAACAACTCAGAGATCCTTCAGACGATAATGGCGTCCCAGAAGGAGATGATGAACATGCTAAAGGAAATGGAGGAGAGGCAGCCCCGGTGGAGGGGACATGGTGTGCGCATAACAGAGTTTTGCCCAGAGCAGAAGGGAGATTCCAAAGCGCCCATCGGAAGAGAGAAGGCGTCGCAAACAGTTTGAAGCGGAGTAATAGGAGAGGGAATCACTGCCTCCTCGGGAAAAAAGAGGCGTGTTGGAGCCAAAGAAACAATGGAAAACCGCGAGTGGAATGAAGGTTATGTACCACCCCAGAGGAGCAAAGAGCAGACTGGGCGAAAGGCAATGCCAAAAGAAAGAGATGAGGGCCTAGATTGGCAGGCTAGGGGCTCGGCGCTTACCAGAAAGATATAGTTGTTTACGGCAAACCCAAAGCTGAAAATACCGATGAACTTGGGTTAGTACAATGGCGAGGCAGACTCGAAAGACCATTTACACACCTTTTGTACCAACATGGCTACTTTTGCGATACCGCAAGCTATATGGTGCAAGATGTTCACAGCCATCCTGACAGTTGTGAGCAGGGTATGGTTCAAGAACCTGGAAGAATGGACGATAGACAACTTTAGCCAGCAAGAGGAAAAGTTCTTAACCCGTTTCATGCAAAGGAAAAAAGTTTCAGAATATGAGGTCAGAACTGCTTGCCATCCGGCAGAAGTAGGCTGAAACACTGTCGGCATACTGGGAAAGGTTTAACGATGAAGCAAACCAGGTGGAAGAGAGGAGCAGCCAGTCCCTTATTGTCACATCTGTGAATAGTCTCAAGCATAAGTTACTGTTGCGGGACATCACTCTAGACCCGCCAACGACTATTGATGAGTTGATGAGGAGAGTTGAAAATTTCCACAGGGCATACCTAGCTGATAAAAGGAGAAAGGAAGCATTGAGGGACCATATTCAGCGCAGTGTTGACAAGGACAGCTTGAAGGGAAGAATGAAGAAAGTGGGGGGGGCTGATCAGATAGGAAGCAGGCACATGTCCAGCGGGTTCAGCAAGTCAGAGAGGATTTTCACCCCTCTGATCAAAACACCCAGAGAGATTTTCACCCTATGGCAGGAAAAGACATCCTGAATGTTCCATACAGGATGCAGATGCCTCCAGAGAAGAGGAATAAGTCCCAGTTCTGTGAGTACCATGGTGACCATGCCCATGACACAAATAATTGTATACACCAGAAGCACAACATAAAGGATGCGGTGTAGAGCGGGGAACTAGCGCATTTAGCAAAAGACATGAAGGATCACAACATGGTCATCTACCAAGGAAAGAACAAGTATGGAGAATTTCGCAAGCAGCGGGACAATCGGGGTAAGGCAAGGAGCCCTGATAGGGAGCAAAGGGGAGATAAGGGAAAAAGGTGGCCAGAGAAGAGAAAGTTGATGAACACTGCAAAAGACAGAGAGAGAATACTCCTTGTGAAAGAGAGAGCATCCACGGTGATAGATATAAATGCCATTATAGGTGGGAGCGCAGGAGGAAGGACTGGTCTCAGTGAAAGGCACGTTGTAGGCAGACCCCGCAGCCAACGCCGAAGGAGAGGAAGCTGGGAACAAACGAAGCAATAACGTTTGACGATAGCGACCCGATACCGGATAGGCCGGCAGGCGCTGACGTGGTGGTGATAATAGTCAAAGTAATGAATAAGAGGATTCACCGGGCATATGTCAACGGAAGAAGCTCGACGAAAGTCATGTACTGGCATTGTTTCAAGAAGTTGGACGAGAATACCAGGAGGAAGTTAGAACAAATGAGTACCCCACTAGTGGACTTTGCAGACAAGACAGTACGGCTGAAAAGAACCATACTCCTCCCGGTGACGGTGGAAGAAGGCAAGAGAAGTAAAACTGTGGACATTGAATTTATAGTTGTAAAGGCAAACAATCCCAATTTGATACTAGGAAGGCCGGCGTTAGTATTGCTCAAAGGTATAGTGTCGACCCTGCACTTGTTGTTGAACTTCCCGACCAGAGGTGGGATAGCCACAGTAAAGGGGGAACAACAGAGAGCCAGAGAGTCCTACAAGATTGCTCTCAGCAAGAGGAAACGAGGCAATGGGGTGGGAGCCGTGAGACGCAGGTCAGCAAAGCAAGGTCTGTTAGGTTAATCACAGATGGAAATGATCCATCAAGGCTAGGCGTGGATGTTATGTAGGAAAAGGAATGAAGCGGTCAACCAGGAGGTGAGTCATCGAGTTGCAGCGGGGATTCTAGAAGAAATCCCTTATCCAACCTGACTGGCCAATCTAGTGCTGGTTAAGAAGACCAATGGCAGCTGGAGGATGTATGTAGACTATATGGACTTGAACAAGGCCTGCCCCAAAGACTGTTACCCTTTGCCGGTTATTGACCAGAAGGTAGACGCTCTTACCAACTACCCAATCAAATGTTTTCTTGATGCATATAAGGGATACCACCAGATCCCCATGCTGGAAAGTGATGTGGAGAAAACTGACTTCATCACGGACAAAGGGGTTTTTGGATATCGTATGATGCCTTTTGGCTATTGTATGATTCCTTTTGGCCTGAGAAACGACGGAGCAACATATCAAAAGGTGGTGGATAAAGTATTCCATAAACAGATTGGGAGGAACCTGGAGGTGTACGTAGATGACATGGTGATAAAAAGTAGCCAGTATGAGACTTTTGTTGGAGACGTTAGGGAGACCTTGTTGCAATTCAAGAAGACCGGGATGAAGCTAAACCCAGCCAAGTGCTAATTTGGAGTGGGATGGGGAAATTCCTGGGGCACATGGTGTCAAACGATGGCCTGCGAGCGAACCCCAAAAATATAAAGGCAATTTTAGAAACCACCAAGAACAGTGAAGGAGGTTCAGAGCCTGAATGGGAAGCTAGCGGCTATGAATCATTTCATATCACGAGCAGCATAAGATGCGCTGCCATTTTCTAAAATCTGAAAGGATGTGTGGACAAAAGGGGATGGTGCAATGGGGAGAGTTACAGGAGAAGGCACTTGAGGAGCTGAAGACCTACCTGAAAGATTTTCCCACGTTGACCAGTCCAAGAAAGGGGGAAACCCTATACTTGTATGTGGCAGCGAGCGATGAGGTCGTGAGCAGGGCTCTGGTTAAAGAAGAAAACAAAGGCTAGAGGCCGATATACTTTGTTAGCCGAGCCCTGCAGGGTCCTGGATAGAGATACACAAATCAAGAGAAGCTAGCGTTGGCCCAGGTCCATGCAACAAGGAGGCTGAGGCAGTACTTCCAAGGGCACCCTGTGGTGGTCCTGACGAATCAACCATTCAAAGAAATACTGACCAAGCTAGAAATCTCAGGGAGATTAATAAAGTGGGAAGTTGAGCTGGGAGATCACGCCATCGAATATGCCCCAAAGAAGGTAATTAAGGGGTAGGTGATGGCAGATTTTCTATAAGAAATGCCAAATGAGGGGAAAATGAAGGGGGCTGTAGTAGAAGGCAAGCCCCAGCCTGTGAGTTGGGATGATAAAATGGGTACGAACGTAAGGTTGTTATACGTAGATGGAGCTTCTGGAGTAGAGGAAGCAGGCTTGGATATGGTAATATCAAACCCGAAAGGAGTGGAGTCAACCTACGCCCTGTGATTCAAGTTCCTAGCCTTAAACAATGAAGCTGAATACGAGGCTCTAATTGCGGGCATAGAGATAGCGAGGAAGCTGGGAGCAAAGAGATTGTAGGCCTACGTAGATTCGATGTTGGTAGCCAACTAGTATAACGGACAGTATGCTGCCAAGGAGCCGACAATGATAAAGTACAGGGATAAGTTTAGGAACTTAGCGATTGAGTTTGAAAATTTTGATATCACCAGGGTACCTAGGTCGCAGAACACAAGAGCAAATGCATTAAACAAGCTGGCATCCCTAACTCATGCACACTTAACAAAAACTGTGCTAGTTGAGGAGTTAGCTTGCAGGTTGACAGATGCAGGAGATGTAGCAGTGATACAGGGACCAACGACTGATTGGACAACACTCATTCACAACTACTTGAAGAGTGAGGAATTATCAACCGAGGAAAGTGTGGTAAGAATGGTAAAAAGAAAGGCATTACAATATGCTGTCAGAAATGGGCTGCTGTACAGGAAGGGCTACACAGAGCCATGGCTCATATGCGCAGATGCAGAGCTGGCAGAACTAATTCTCAAGGAAATTCACGAAGGAAGCTGCGGTAGTCATCAGGGAGCAAGGACAATAGCATTGCAGGCAGTAAGGGCAGGATATTATTCGCCAACCATGAAGGGGGATTCAGAAAAGATGGCCAAATAATGTTGCAGGTGTCAAGAACATGCAAAAATGCAGAGGCTTCCGGCAGAGCGAATGACCAGCATAAGGTCACCCTGGCCCTTCTCAAAATGGGGGATCGATATCGTAGGACCATTTCCGGAAGCCTTAGGAAGAAAGAGATTTTTACTTGTAGCAATTGATTACTTCACAAAATGGGTGGAGGCGGAAGCCATGACAAGCATAACGGGAAGAAGAATCACAACTTTTGCTTGGAGGAGCATAGTTTGCAGGTTCGGCATCCTGCAAGTGATTGTAAGAGGCAATGAAAAATAGTTCACTCATGGACCTTTCAGGTCATGGTGCGCAGAATTGAACATATGGCAATAGTTCACCTTCGTAGCCCACTCGCAGACAAACGGGCATATGAAAGTGACAAATAGGACGATTGTTGTGAGCATAAAAGACTACGCCAAGAACCGCTACAGGAGAATCAACGTACTGGCTGTGTTTCGTGACGGGGGAGATAATTCTCCAAGAAGTAGTAGCGCCCAGTAGGAGAGTAGCAGAACCATTGAGCCAGGAAGAAAATGAATGAGCAATTAGGGAGATCTTGGAGGCCCTGGATAAACTCGGGGAGAAGGTATCACCGAAGGAAGCAGCGTACAAGTCTTTGATGGAACATTATTACAACAACACGGTACAGGTGAAATCCTTGAATGTGGGGGACTTGGCTTTAAAGAAGAATGAATCAAGTTGAGATCAGGGTCAGAAGAAGCTAGATGTTGCATTGGAGGGCCCATACAAGGTGACTGAGGTACTGGGAAAAGGAGCATACAAAATGGAGACGATGGATGGGAGACCAATTCCCATAACCTGGAACATAGCTAACCTGAGAAGGTACTACGCTTTAAGTGATTGTAAATTTATGTACTCATGATAACTATTTTTGGGCTGTTTAATATGACGGGTAGGCGAGATGGGGTTCCGGAAGGGATCAAAATTGTTGAGGGCCTATGAAAAGAATGTGATCCCGAGGAAACCCCGATCTATGTCCTCACCTCCGTTTGCGCACGACTCTTCTTCCCAGAGATATGCTCCAGGTCTCTTGTGCAGCACCTCTCCTCGGACAGAACTGGTTTCCTCAAGTTGTTGCGGAACAACTTGAGGAGAAGATAGTGGGGCAGGTCCCAGCCTGCCTCCATGTTTGGCGGCCTTCTGGGACCTGCCCCACTATCTTCTCCTCTTCTCTGCCAGCCTGCCTCCATGTTTGGCTGATCCCAAGAAGAAGAATATATTCGCGAATGTCATTGAAAATGATGTTTTGGGCATTGAAGGCGGCCTCCACGACACGAAGAGACGCCCGGAACTCAAGGTTAGTGGTATCGCAGTATGAATCTGCTTTTGGGGGACCGGCGGTGGATACCATGGTGACAAAATAAAATTATAGAAAGAAGGAAGATAGGAGAAGGCAGAAAATGGTACTTGGAAGAAGGTCAAAAGTCGTCGGAGAACCAAAAAAGTCGAGCGGAAATGCAGAGACGGAATCGCAGAAGGGGGAAACGGTGAAAGAAAAAGGACAAAGGATATGAACCGGTGAAAAGAAAAAGGAAGATAGAACAGACAAAGGTAGTTGATTCCCTTGACAGACAGGGCTACAAAAGAGTAATGATAACCGCCTTGGAAGAGAGCGAGAATTACGCAGCCATCATGCAAAAATTTGTCAGAATGGGACACGTGGCGGACATTAAGACATGTAGCGTAACCGTCGATGGGTGGATTAATAAAAATAAGGTCATGCGTTGGCGGGCGATTTCAAAAACCAAAAAGGGCGCCAAAATGGTCAGGAAATACGCTACCTGCTCCTAAGAACGCTATATGTTGCTTGGAAGCTAGGATTAAAGGCAGGAAAAGCCAGGCTCCGACACAGCCATTGACCTGCAGGTTCATCTACCTGGTCAGACCATTGGCTGGGGGGACTTGATAATGTATGGGCCTAATGGCCCAGTAAGTATTAGGAAGGCAGGAACGTGCAGCCTGTTTTCCCCAGGAACGCTACTTAGGCGTGGGGTCAGGCCGGTAATGGTTATACAGGCGCTAATGAGACAGCTTCAGTCCCATCAGCCACCAAACTACATATAACGAGGAAGAGTGTAAGACATAAGGTAAGATTTTCCAATCAGTCTATTATTCACTTAGATGCGCTTCTACATGGCTTCAAATACTAACGGGGGCGTTAGAGTAGGCACGACCCTTGGCCTAATTGCCTGATTTCTCTCGGTATGTCTCGTAGGTTCAGGTGTATATTGGGCTAGTGTAGATTATCGCTGAACATACTACAAATATTGGTATTAACATAATAAAAGGAATATTAACCTGTCATAAAATCTAAACCAAAACAAAATTATATTAAGATTTATTACGATCCTAACAATGTCTGTAGAAAATCATGCCTAAAATATATTCAAGAGATGTTTTAAATAAAAAGTAACTCTCTGTTCAATTAGTTTGAGGTTAACAACAAAAACTGCATTGACTAGGATCAAAGCAGACTGGTGAATTTCCAGTTCTGACACTAATATCAGAGTCATGGTAGACTTGAATCAATATCTATCTATTATCAGAGCCATGATGGCGGTGGCATGGTCCATTCGTAAAAATTCACCACAATCTATGGTTTGTCCAAATCAAATATAGTTCTTAGTTTGATGAGAGGTAGTCCCGCATCAAAAATTTATTTAGGAGATGTCTTGAATACTCCCTCTCGTCTAGATATATTGACACTCAACTAATTGGCACACTTTTTTGAAAAGTAAAATGAGTGGAAGAAATTGTATAGGGATAGTAAAAAGTAAATTGAATGGATGAAATTAATAGCAAAGTAAAAATGCCAATATTAAAAAATCAAACAAAAAATGAAAGAGTGTGAATATTAAAAAATCGGAGGGAGTATAAAGTATTTGTTTGCCTAGCTAGTTTGAGACCTTTTAAGATGGATCCAATGGCGAAATTGTACGGACTAGGCTCACAAAGAACAGTATGATATCAATGTAGATTTGTGTGAATTTTTCAGCTATTACAATATTTTTCTGGAAGATGAATTTTAATTTAGCAAAAATAATAAGAAAAAAAATGAATATAAATAGTTTATTATAATTTAATATTTCCTTAAAAGTTAGAGAAAAATGCATTTTTAACCCTATATTTTGGTCGAAAGTACAGAAATGACCTTGTAAAATCTGAAAGTGTAAAAATAATCCTAAATTTCGTTGACCGAAATGTCAACAGCCAAATTGCCTGGAAATAGGTGAAATGACCATTATACCCCTGAGTTAAAATTTTCAAAAAAATAAAATAAAATCTGAAAAGACACTGATTGCCTCCTCCCACGCCAATTCTCATCTCCTTTCCGTCCTCATCTCTTAGCCCGCTCAACGCTCAACCCCCACCCCCAACCACCGCCGCTCATTTTCATCACTCAAAGCCGCTAAAACCATGCCACCAGCAGCATTCCTTGCGCTAATTAATTATGAACTTGCTTATTGTCTGATTTGGCTTTGATTACATTGATTAATTGCAGAATGAAGATAGAACTCTTTGGAAATTGGGAACTCTGCCACCAGGGTTAATAACCTTTTATAACCTGACTCATCCCCTGGAAAAGAAGTGGCATGTTTTGGGGCTGGGCTATGATCCTAACCTTGACTAAACGGAAATCGAGAACGCAGCAGTGGTGCATTACAATGGAAATTACAAGCTTTGTTTGGATCTTTCTATCTCCAAGTACAAGGCTTACTGGTTGAAATATGTAATAGCTGACAATCCCTACCTAGGAAGAGACAAGAATTTCGTCGGCGGTGCTTGGTGGTGGGGCAGTGGATAGGCGGCGAGGTATAGGCAGCGGCGGCGGAGTTGGTAGCGTGGTGGCGCAGGTTTGAAGATGAAGAATAAGAGCTTTAGGAGGGTTATTTTTGTCATTTAATTTTTTGTATTAACAATAGGGGTATTTTTATCTTTTCATAAATGGTTAATGCCTAAATTTGTTCGGTCAATGCCGGAAAAGTGCAATTTGGGTATAAATGCACTATTTTACAAACATTTAGGGTTAGTTTTGCACTTTTAAATTTTACAAGGTCATTTCTTTACTTTCTCAATCTTATAGGATCATTTTTGCAATTTTCCCAAAAAAGTTAAATTTGAGTATGGTACATTAACAAACATGACTTGATGCGAAATACAACCTGCTAACAAATATGAATTTAATTAAGTATTGATAAAATAAGGAGCAACTACTTTCTTCGTTTACATGCTCATGTTCAAAAATAGGATATGAATACGTAAAAATATAATTATTATTTAACATAATGGAAGGCGATTATTCAATACTCTCCCGTTATTTTATTACATTTTATACTGACCTTTTACCAAATTAATGTGCTGTATATTTTATCGTTCACACATTTATTGATACGATATCAAAAATATTATTATTATTATTTTAGTTTAATAATTTAGGAGTTGATGCAGGGCGAATGACGGCGAAAATTGAAAAAGCGATGAATCGTCGTAAAGGTTCGATTCGGTTTTCAACGTAACTTTTGCGTTCGGAGTCAGAATCAGGCGAGGCCGGATGAGTTGGAACCGTCTCAACGAGACGATCAGGGACCCAGTCCTTAGGATAGGGCCAGTAGCCAGAATCTCCATTTGAGGTCGTTTAAGGACTCAAAATAGCAATTTCATATTTTTTTAATGTTTTCCGATTTATTTTTAATTTCCGAAATTAGTTCCGAAATTTCCTTTTTTCTTTTTTTGTTATTTTCGGTTTTTCCTTTTAGTATTTAAAGAAATCATGTTCGGATATTTTATTCATTCAATCATAATATTATTTTGGAGATTATTTTCTCTCTAGTGGATTCCAAAACAAAAACCTAGGGTTTGTGCTTTCAGACCTTAATTGTTCTTCAAAATTCGTGCTGGCGAATCTCTTTGATTTTCTGACTGCGTCAGGAGTTTAACACAAGAGTCCGTCTCTTGAAAGACGGTATTTTCATAACTATGGAAAGACCAAGGTTTAAACTGTAAATTTGAAGAAATTAAAATAAAAAAATTTCGTTGCATTAATCGGGTCATAAACCTATCACTCCTACATGTTGCATAGTAAATTTTTAATATTGTAACTAAAACTTTTTGCATTTCTATAATTCCAGTTCAACTCCGTTTTCCATATGCCTATGGAAAGACGGTTTTTCCCAAGACTTTGCCCTAACACTATATTCTTTTTTCTATTGGATTTTTTAATGAGGTAGTGTGCTCATATTCGTAATTAATTTTTAAATATTGTAATTTAGGAGTTTTGATTTGATTAGAATTAGATTTGTTAGGCTTGGATAAGTTAGATTCATTCAAGAATTCATCTAATATTTTGATTGATTTACTCGATAAATATGGTCATCATTTAGTTTTAAATTAGTTATTGTAGTTAGATATGGTTTTAACTTCTTAAATCTGCAATAATTCTTTTTAGTTTCTAACGGGAATTATCAAATCCCGCTCTGTTTCTATTTCCGAGTGGCCAAATTATACCCAATAAATAGAGGAGGCCATCCACGAAATTTAACACATTATTCTCAATCAAAAATTTAAATTTTCGAGTTTATTGTTTGTGAGCATTGATTTTGATTGTTGCTTAATTCTACGAGTTAATTAAGTATCAATATCTTTTGTGAAATAATCTTGCCGGTTAGTTAGTGAACAAAGAACCCTTTATTTGTGAGTTAATCTAGCGGACTAGTTAACGAGCAAATTTTCGAGTTGAGCATAAATCCCGATGGCTAGTTGGTGATCAATTTGTGCGATCAAGTGAGTTTGCAGATCCATTCATTCGGTCAAAATTTTTAATTCTACAATATAAAATTTTCGCAAAGAGATTCATATCATTTATACTAGATTAAAAACATAATTTTTAAATTTAAAAGAACATAGAAGATAATTTTAGCACTACACTTGATCAATTAAAACTTCAGATCACATGCTTCGTTGTGTCTTGTACGTATGGTAGTGCGCACTGGTTTAAGTATGGGTTGGTTCAAAGTTCAATAGAGATGGCCATTTTGTGTTGTCTGATCATCTGCAGTGGTAAAACCACTCCCAAACCACTCATATGGTTTCAGTTAATTAAATAACCAATCTCTCTCCTCCATCTCATTAATTCAAACCACAACTAAAACACTCCATTTTTTCTCCACAATGCTAGAAACCACTCCCAAACCACTCCATGGACCCCCACTTGATTCTATCTATCATACTCATTAATTTTACCTTTAATAATTAATTCAAATAAATTTACCTAACAAAATAAATTTAAATGTGAAATTTAATA
>JAULKM010058412.1:0-12435 GCA_032355605.1 Rubia tinctorum
GGAGAGCTCCCGCTCCCTCCGGAACAAATACGATCCCCCATTTCTGCACCAAACCAAAATTAATACACAGCTCTCAATTAGCCGAGAATAACAGTTCATGACAGCTTTTTCCAGTCCAATTATTTGGTTGGAGAAGAAATGAGCAAACGGCGCATGCGCAGATTATCAAAGCAAAAGCATTGCAACCTCAAAAACCAAAACATAGGAAAAATCAAATGTGGAAGCACCGCATGAACTGCATTTACAACCCGAAAGGTCCTAAAATGAAAGCGGATCAATTAAAATAATTTCTAAAAAGAAAAACAGAAAACAAGACGGTGCTCACCGAATCCTGTGATGTGATCTTAGCAACAGAATTCCTTTTATTCTTCTTTTCAATCGCCTTCGAAGTTTGGGGGAAAAATAGGGCTCCGCCTGAAAACAAGTAGTGGCGGTCCGTCCGTCGGGCGTTACCGCCGGGGAAGACAATGAAAACAACAGCGTTGGACGGAAGAGCGTGCTCTCTGCTGTTCAGGTGACGCACTCATTAAGTTGATGTTTTTTCTAGAATTGCTCCTGTAAACCCCCAGTTCCTTACTATATGATGACAGCATCTCAAATGTTTTTGAAAATGCTAAAGTAACCAAAAACTAATCGGAACTTGCAATAATGCTAAAGTAACCAAAAACTAATCGGAACTTGCAATCAAAAGATTAAAAGGCTCTCAAAGTACTCTTGTAACCCTCATTTTCTTCTAATATGACATTATAGCCCCGAGTTCTTTAAAATTATAGAAATACCTTCAGGTTGGCTTTAGCTCGCAGCCAGTGTTGATTAAAGTCACTCGATGTTAAAATGATCTAAAAGTTCTCAAATTTAATATGATAAAGAATTGAAAAAACATTGTCTTCATTATTCTTCTGTATATCTTTGTCAAAAACGCTCACTAAACATTATTTCCATACAATTGGGTTCATCAATTTTTGAGAAAATGGGAGAGAGGTTATTCAACAACTCATGAGGTGTGAATTATTTGAAAATGGGGGAGTAGGTATAGACTTGATCAACAGCATGCGAAAAATCACATTGACTTTAAGGCATTATAATTTTCATCATCCACGTCATATTCATTTGAGAACTCAACGTCGTTGTTACATCACCAATTATTGCGTCTCGAGGAGGATCATATTCAAAGTTCAAGGAATCAACAAATTCAACCTATTTGCCGATCGCTAGGCTATTCTGAACTAGAGAAATTCTCAATTCCTCTCGCGAGATGGGAAACCAGCAAAGTATCGTGTCCGAAATAATAGTGGTGGATAAAATTATTGGGTACAAATTCCAAAATTATAATGATTTGGGGTGGTTTGGGGAGGTGAAAAAACAAAGACTCTGAACATGTAGTGTTTGTTGAGGGTCGTTTGATATATTTAGCGAAGACGTGGAGGAGAAGGGGATCAGCGATGCTAGAAAGAGAGGAAAATGGTCGTTGGAGAAGAGGAGTATCAGATGAGGAAGGGGAAGGGGAAGGGGAAGGGGAAGGGGAAGGGAGGGTATGTAGCGGTATTGAAATTAACAATGATGGTGGTGTATTCAGCCGCTACAAGGGTGTTGTTGAGTTGGGTAACATTGGTGGACGAAGTGGTACTGTGACAATGTTGGTAGTGGATAAAATCAATGGATTAAGATTATCAAATGTATATATAACTATTTTCGCCAGGATTATAAGTATTCAAAAATATATTCGTTGGTTCAATGTTATACATACACTTTTTGAAAAACAAGAAAAAAAATTTCATCCGAAGAGAATCAATCTATCTGTCAAACTATCAAGGTTAACCCTGTAAAATCTCTGAAAGTGGCAATATAACATTTGACTCATTTGACTTTTTAGTCAATTTAATGATGGACTGAATTTGTGGAAAAGATAATTTTACCCTTGAATTAAAAATTAAAAAAGAAAAAGATGAAAACTTGTTTCCTTCGTTTTCTTCCCCCCCCCCCCACACTGTGTTTTCTTTCCCATGTTGGCTTTGTTTCTTTCATGCAGCCCGACCAAATCGTGGTTTTCTTTTTTTTCTAGCGGCCCCATTTTCTTTCCCCTGTTTCCGGTGTGCGATATTCTTTTGGGATGGCAGGTTAAGATAGGGAGTGGTGGCAGTGGATTTGGGATTTGGAGTGGCAACGGGTTGAGATCTAGAGTTGCGGATTTGGGAGGCGGCGCTAGGGTGAAGGATATTGGCGGGGCTACGGTGGAAGAAGAGAGCATCGCCAGGACTCGACGTTGTTGACGGGTCAGGGGACTCGGTGGGGCCGTGCCGCTTGACTCTCCGGTGAGGGCTATTCTGATGCTCCAGGGAACGATATCAGAGGAACCAGTAGCATCGACATCGGTGAAGTCTATTCTGATCGGGATGGCGGGTTGAGATCAGGAGGGGTGGTAGGGCGGAGGTGAGGCTAAGGCGGAGGTGGTGGCTGGTGGTGGGTGATGAAGGTGGTGGTCGCGAAGGTGGTGGGTGGCAGAGGTGGAGACTGGTGGTTGCAGAGATGGTGGCTGGTGGTGGCTGGTGGTGTTGGCTGGCGGAGGTAGTGGTGTGGCGAGGGTGGTGGTAGTGGATGGTGGTGGCTGGTGGAGGTAGTGGTGACTGGTGGCAGTGGATGGTGGTGGCTGGTAGGGGTATTATGGATCTTGATTTTTCAACTTCTTAGTCAAGGGTATATTCATCATTTTACTTTTTTGTCTTGTCGGAAATCCATAAGTCAAAGCCAGAATTAGGAAGTTTGGTTATATCGACACTAATTTTTTGAAAGTTAGAGTTAGATTGACACATAAAATAATTAGTTAGGGTTAAATTGGCACTTTCTGAAATTGCAATGTTATATTGGCATTTTCAGCCTAAACTTAGAGATATAAATGTATTTATTTCCATTTTTTAATTGGGCTGGCCCAATTCTCAATGAATTATTTTACAACATCAACTCCTAATTAACCTAGCCCAAATTAAACCCTAACCTAGGGATGGCAATGGGGCGGGGTGGGGGGGTACGAATTATGGTACCTCCATACCCTTACCCACCTAAAATTTTCATACTTATACCCGCTCCATCACCCATAGCGGGTACAATATTAAAATCCACCGCCGCCCCATCGTGTATTATCTAAAATTCACCCTCACCCTATCACTCACTTGGGTCTTCATACCCACTTCAAATCCATTTTACTCACCCCATTTATATATCCAAAACCCCCTAAATTTTACTTTAAAATTACGAGTTTTAATATTAAAAGTTTAATAATATTTACATGAAAATATTATAAGTAAAACATGTGCATTATGGATAAATAATAGTATGTTATATACTAAATTAGTGTATACATAGCGGGTATAGTGGGGCGTGGGTGGGGCGGGTATGAACTAATATCCATGTCCGACCCACTACCCATGACTGGTATCAATTTTCATAAACATACCCGCTCCACCCCCACGAAAACAACATCCATACCCGCCACGTTGGGGCGGATGCGGGGCGGATCTCCCCAAAACCCGACCCACTATCATCCCTAAGTTTTACCATTCTACATGGCCTTGTCAGTAATTTTACTGATCTCTTTTCTTTATTGGGTCTTCATGGGGTGGATTTTGGGCGCTATTGGTGTACCACATGTGCATCTCATAACTTCTTGGAAAACATATTAGTAACAACACAATAAAACAAGAGAAATGAGTAATAGAAGAGTTCTTGAATGAGTTGACAGATCTTTCGTTTTTTAGAGCAGTTCAGTTTCAGTCAGATAGAAGGGCATCTGATTTTGCTAAATACTGGTCAGCATGTTTGGGACTCGTAGAGCATCTATTGGACGGTTGGATCGTCAGCGGGTGCTCTGATTAGAGAGATATTGCAGTTCGAGTGATAGCCCTTTTTTGTTGTGATCTTTTACCCCTCTACTTCTCTTGTTTAATTCTCGTGCATGATGCATGTGATGGGTTGTAACCCTCTATAGACTGGTGTTTAGTTTGTTTCACTCATTTTATTATAATAAAAACGAATATGATGGACTCTTGTAAGTCTCGTGATTTTACTCTTCACACCGAAAATATTTTCCATGTAAAATTCAATGCGTGTTGACTGCCCTTTTATGCTTTCGTATTGACTAATTTTAATCTCCATCATTAGATTGATTTGTAATTTTGTTTAAATATTTGATTAATTATTTTACCGTGATCTCGTGTGGGTGTTTAGATCCCCTTTTGTCTCTAACTTTGACTTCGCTTGTAAATACAAAATTATTCTCTCTGAATTGAACAAAAAAAACATGTTCATATAATCCCAGTTCTTTAACAGCTCAATAGAACTTGATTTTTTTTTATGTAGATGTAATTTTGATTTGTCTCAAGTCTTGAAATATTTTAGTTTATCTCATAGCTATATCAAACGAAAAGATTGATCGTAGCACTAGCAACTTGTTATCAAATGATGCCGTGTTTCATGTGAACTTTCGTCAATTCTGTGTGAGCGACAAAGAATTGACTATATGTGCAATGAAGAAGCTAACTCATTTTCTAACCTACTTCAATTCACCTGTCATCTCACCACCCTCACTTATGATCCAAGTAGAAAAGACGATTAAATGTTCTTAAAGCGTTTAAATGGGAGTAGGTGAACCATCAAGTTAAATTCATGAATAAATTGTGATCTTAAAGCAAAGGTCAAAGTTGCAATTTACATTCAAAGGTTAGTTTATGGGACATGATTTTGATCAAAGCTTAATTTGTAGGTACCCACGTGAACGCTAGTTTAGAACGTTACTTGAGGGGGGGAAGTTTACTCAAGATGGTGATAAAATGTCACTAAGAGCATCATCTCTTTTGCCAAATATCATGCTTTAATTGGAATTTCAATGTGATGTCATCAAAGGAAACTAATTCAAGGTCTTATTTAAATTTTCATCTTCAATGGTAACATCACAATTCCAATTTCAACATGACATGTCAATCGTTGATTGAACAAAATTTTAGTTGTGTCCATCCATATTTATGAATTCATATTAATATTTCCTATGAAGAGAAGTGATGACCTCAATATGAGTTTCTCTACATAGAACCTCTAACTGACCCCTTCTAAAGAAAAGTGCGTCTTGTCATATTGATGTTTTCATTTGACCCTTGCAGTCGAGATGCTTTTGTGGGTTGGGGTCTATCAATATGATGCGTCAAGTGACTTTTAGCAAGTGACCATTGCATTGAAGATGCTCTAAACCGGCCTAAAAGGATAAGGTTCTCGTAACATCATTTTTTAAAAACAAATAAATAAAGTTATACTCTCTCTATATCTATTAAAGTTGCACAATATTTTATTTATGTTCTCCAATAAATATAATTTACTGTAAATATATGTAATTGCGAATAGGAATGGTGTATAAAAAATTGATACTTAGAAATTACATGTTAAAGAATCTAACAATATCGATAATATCATTGTAAATATATTAATTCATGGTCAAGTTTGACAGTTTTAACTTTAATAATGTTTTTTTGCAAGTTAATGAGGGCTAGATGAAATACAACATTTAATATACTTTTAAAGTTAAATAATGTACACTATACTGATGTGACAAAATGTGTTTGGAGGTGAAAATTCAAGAAATATGGTTAAAATCTATACAATATTTAAATAAAAACATATAATATGTAAACTAAGAAGTACATTATTTAATTTAGAAAGCATCGTAATTGATCATAATTTTAAAAAAATATTGTTATTCATAAAAATTCTTTCTTCCTTTATCCTTATGTAAGGTTTTCACTTTTCAATTTTACCTATGTCAACTAAAGAGATGTTTTTTAATGAAATTTATAATTGAAATTTGGTCGGATCATTTTAATCCCTTCGTTTTCTCTGTCACAATAACGTGATTAAATATGCATGCAAAAATGTTATAGAATCCTTACATTAGAAGAAGTATTAGAAAAAAATCTAAACAACAATAAAATATCATCAAAACATAATTTTAAAGGGCATGTGAAATGTCAAATCGTTAACCCTAGCGCCACCCCCTTCTTCTTCTTCTGAAGTTTTTCCCATCTTCTTTAAAGGGCATGATGGGGAGACGGGGAAACAACCGTCTTTTCAATTAATATACTTTTATTGTTTATATTATCGAATAAGTATGAATTTATTTTTATACACTAGTATTGTTTGTTCGACCTTATAGATTAGATTAATTTGTCCATGATGATCATTTAATCTAATTGTTCATGTCGATGTATTTTGTCCGATCTAGTTTTACAAATCGTATGTTCATGATTTCTTTTGTATTTCTCTATTAGATGTTTCGTTCTCGATCTGTATTTTTGAAGATGTTTGCAGTTTGAACAATATATATCGTGTCTTGGATCAAGATCAAGTGGTGTTACAATTGTTGTATATCCCTGTTTGACGTAGTAATATTAATGCTGGTATGCTCTTCTTTGCCAGTGGTCATATTTTTGCGGAAACGAATTAATATTCCTGAAAGTGATGTTACAGTTTTTATTGAATATATTATTTGTGATAGTACATATGATCAGTTTGGTTGACATGTAACTTGAATATCCTTGCAATAAATTGGTTAATGCTAGAGGTTAGTTAGGTTTGAAGTCAATTCCACTTATTGTAATTGCCACTGGACATTTTTTCTAACATTCTGGAATTATTGATTTTTCAATAAAATAGAAGAAGTATAAAATGGCTGTCATCTCATTTAGAATAAGTTAAAACCTAAACTATTAAATTTATGCATGCTGCGAAAAATATAATCACATAGTCACACCAATGAGTACTCTCCCCGTTTCTCTATTATTGACACATTTTTTTTGTTTCTTTTATATAGACACACTTTCCTTTTTTTTAAATAATATTTCTTCAATTTCATTCACCCATTCTACTTTTTACATTTTACAATCAATTTAATCCACTCATTTTTCTCCACCGAAATCCAAACACCCAAACATATGGTGCCACTTAGAGAAAGTCCAACAACTTCCCTATAATGGAGATTTTCATTGATTATACGGATTTTACATGGTTTTCAGCTTCAACAGTTTCCCTATCTCATTCCCTAAAATAGGGATTTTGATGAAAGAGAATATTTTCTTCCCTATATTTGTAGAAATGGAAATTTTTTACAGGGAATCGAAATTTAATGCAATTCCAATTGAATGCATCAATTCATAACAAAATATTTATTATTCTATTAAATATTAAAGTCTCATATTTCCCTCATTCTTCTATTCATACTAAAAAATACCTTCGACTTCCAACAATTTTTTTTATAGAAAATTACTTCAATCTCAAACTCACACGTGTTGCTTATTTATATTTTTCAAAGAATTTGTCAATAATGATTTGTTTAGAAAATTGGAATTCATTTCTTTGGTTCATAGTTTATATTTATATTTTTTGTATATTGTTTTTAATTTCAAATCGAATGAATATATAAAAAATAAGAAAAGAAAACTAGTTTTTAATTAACATCGATATTTTAGTTTCAATTTTTTTAAATATATTCTTTTTAAGATACAAATGTCATCCTCATTCTAAATTCTCACCGAAAATAGTGACGTTTTTCTGAAAATTGAGACTTCTCTTTTATAATATATGGAACAAATTTGATAAGAGTGATATTAGTTAAAGGTAAAATAAAAGCCAACTCTCATATTTCACACAAGAATTCTTGTCAATTTATCATCCTCTCATCTTTATCGCAAGGCCAAATTTTACGGTTTAGCCAATATTGGCATACTTTTGATGTTGGTATTGAGTTTTTGTTTTGGCACATTTCAAATATAGCAAGACTAAAATTATTTTTATCCACTAATTTTACTTTTTCAATCTTACATTCAATATCTCAACTCAATTGGAACCTTCTAAATTATTGCGTCAAAAAGTGAAGTGTCAATATTATTTGAATGAAGGGATAATGCATTTTATTTCAAACCGGGTGAATATGTAAAAAGAATATTGAAAAAGTAGTTTCTATTTAATATCAAGATTTTAGTTTCAAATTTGTTATATTAATTATTTTTTTAAAAAACTTAATTTTTATAATATATTTTGAAGTGATTTTAAATGAACTCTTACCTTTAAATGAAAAGGTTACTATAGTGTAATAAATGTTAGAGTATATGTAAAATAGTGAAACTGTTGGAGTTGAGTCAAAAACATTAGGGAATATTGAGTTTTATTTTCTAATATAGAGAAGACAAAGTCTTGGGAAAACAGTTTTTCCATATGCTTATGAAAGACGGAGTTTCATTATAATCATAAAAGGTAAAAATTCTTTGTTGCAATATTAAAGTTTTATTATGCAACGTGTAGTAGTTATAAAATTTATAACCGGTTCATGTAACCCAAACATTTTATCTTCATTTCTTCTAATTTATACTTTAAACCTTGATTTTCCAATGATTTATGCAAAAATCGTCTTTCAAAAGACAGACTCTATAGAGAAACAGATGGAGTATGTTTTAAAAAATGTATAAAAATGGAAAAAATCAAAGGAAATATCTCATTCAATTTTGGACGGAAAATTAAATTGAGCATCGGGATTCGGGTGTCTTTGTTGGAGGTTGAGAATAGACCGAGGAGGCTTCGTCTGGAGTAGGAAATAAATGAATAATAATGAATGCACACAACAAGAAGAGGTTACCGCCATGGAGTCAACTCCTATGAAAACTACCCTCCCAATATATTACACATTCGTGATGCTGACCGTCAATTTCCTACCTTAATAATAAATCTAAAACAAACGTGGTACTACCCGACTTAACTTTACGCTTTTAACTTTTAACGGTTAAATTAAAAAAATTTAATCATTAATATTTTTAACTATATACAATCAAAAGTTATGAAAATTTAGTGTTATAAAAATACATATTAAGATAAATCTAGCACTATGCCACATGATAATATCCTTATTTATAAATCAATATAATTTTATACTCTATTCGTTTATCTATTTGTGGATTTAGGTGGGAAAAAAATGAGTAAATGAAATTGAATGTAGAAAGTAAAAATTATAATGATTTAATGAGTTGATGAAATTGAAGGAATCTTGTCGAAAATGGAAAGTGTATCATTTATGTTTTAAAAAAATCTCAATAAGGTAAGTGTGTCACAAATAGATAAAAATGTGGAGTAGTTTAAACAAGTCAATTTTTATTAAATAAATAGTTCAATTACCGATTAAATTGGCATAGAGGAAGTATTAAACAAATCCCTAAAATTCCGTCATTTTAATACTAAATGTTATTAGAAACAGGACCGGTCCAATAAATGAAGCAAATGAAATGTTTGCATCTGATTTCCAATTTATTATTTATGTAGGGCCTTAATTATTATTTTTAAACTACTTGCATAGAAAAAAAATGTTTCAAGCTTAAATCAGCAGTTTCAACAATATTCCTTTTTTATGTGAAAACTCATTTTACAAATATTACAACCATAAATATTATATATAATGTGCAGATTTTTTTAATTTACGTAAATCCCCTAAAAGTTTAGGACTGACAATGATGAGAAGATAAATTACCGGACAAATTCTTGGGAAAGATGGTATTTCCATAGGTTTATGGAAAGACGAGGTTTAATTATAATAATAAAAGGTAAAAGGTTTTTGTTGCAATATTAGAGTTTTATTATGCAACGTGTAGTAGTTATAAATTTTATAACCCGGTTTATATAATCCAAAAATTTTATCTTAATTTCTTCTAATTTACACTTTAAATCTTGGTCTTTTCATGGCTTATGGAAAGACCGTAGAGACCAACTCAAACTATGGTGTTAGAAACATCCAACAATCGTATATTATACCATACACCTGAGATACGGTGCTATATTGCATTCCCATATTGTACTGCTTTAATTTTAATTAATATTTATTCCTAAAAATTACATGAACTTATTTCACTATTATTTTATTACTGGGAATCCAGTAAGTATTATATACCGGTGTACCGTATACCAATTGTCCAACAACAATTACTCGTAAGAATTAAAATTCAATACCTTATTTATTACTATTTCTGTTTCGTTGGATGTGACACTACCGTTTGAAGCGCTTGAATTTAAGTGAATGAAATGTATGGAGGAAATTGAATTTAGAAAAGTAGACTGATGGATGAAATTGAAGGAATCTTGTCATAAAAGAAAAGTGTACCAAATTCATAAAAATAATTTAAAAAGAAAGTGTGCCACATCAAATAAAACGGATGGAGTATAAGAATTATTTAAATTGAATTGACGTTGGGAAAGAGTAGAAAAGTTAATTTTGCTACTATTACCAAAGTAATTTGTTTAAACTATATGCTGGAGCAATTATTACTGATCAACAAATGAATCGATGATCCCAGGCGGCGGTGTGCTCGACGCGCGGTGAGATGCGACCTCGCAATGAATGCGTATATAAAGTGGTACGTGGACCTCATCCCGCACCCCACGTCCAGGGCCTCTGCTTTTCACGTATTTTTGCACAAGGGCCTCCGCTAACGTGCGCCTCCCTCGGAAAAGGAACGGGCAGATGGCGTCATTCAATGGGAAACTTTTTCTGCCTGATTCTTTTGTCCAATGAGGATGGGGCCCGCTTCAGCTCGTGGGCCCCGGTTTCTTGTTCCTTTGCCTCCTTGAATTGATGGCCTGGCCTGGCCTGACCTGACCATCATCACTGTGATGGCTTCGCCGAGAATAAAAACAAAGGAGTATTAGTTGGCGTCGGAGTTTACTATAATGCCCTTGGATCTTCGCGAAGGGTCTTTTGGTTTTTTAATTAGTTTACCATTCGGTAGCAGCTCTCTCAATTCGCTGAGTATTAATTACTCCATTCATGCCGGTTTAAATTGATTATTTACTTTTTAATAATTAAATTTTATAAATTTGATTCATAAATATAAAAAAATATATAAATAATAAATGTATCATGTGAGATATTTTTAAATTTATTATAACATCTATTTTCTGAATATTAATTTTTTATGTGACATTGTTATATGAAATTAGAGATATTTACAGTCAAACACACTCATTGAACACCGCGAAAAAGTAAATATGCAATTTAGATTGGGACGAAGAGAGTATATTTTATTAAACAAAAGAATAAAGTGTGTTGATACCATTTTCCCTTGTTTAGCGCACGTGTACTCTTATTTTTTTTAAAGTGCACATGTAACCCAAGTTTCTTATTTGTTCACACATACACGTTAGTTTTTCAAATGCCGATCTCCGGCTATGGACTTTTGAAAAATAATGAGAGTTATATGTACATTTTTGAATAATGATGAGAGGTGTATGTGCACTTTCAAAAATTTGTGATGTATGTGTGCACTAAACAAAGAATTCGGAGGTATGAATGCATTTTACCCTAAGTAAAAATGTACGCCCTTCGTCTCAGTTCAAATCGCACAAAAAAATTCACGTTCATCAAGAAACTTGTTTAACTGACAATATGTTTAATTACCTATAATAACGATTAAAAATACTTTTAAAAATTACTTGTTATGATGAATCCAACACTACCACAAAAGATAATATTATTGCTTATATATCCACTCAAATTTGCGTTAATAGTAGTGTCAAATAGTATGTGTGCTATTTGAGTTGGGACAGGGGAGTACTTGATTTACCGATAAACAAGGTTATTTTATAATATAATAATCATAAAATTTTATTTAGGCCAACTAATTATTAGACAGCTTTATTTTGAAATTGATGTAACTAATAAGGTGATTTGACGTTTCCTTTTAATTATTACAACTAAATTTCTATAAATTTGAAAAACGTTTAAGATGTATCGTAATGTATAAATAATTAGAATTTGACATTTATCGATATTCGGATGATATTTTTTATGACTGGTCTAACCGTTCATCAATCTAATATAAAACTTTATCTATAATAATATATTTGATCCCAGTTCGAGTTGAACTTAAATTCAAAATTGTGTTCATTTATTTCATTCAAGTTCAAGTTGAGATTTTATAAAACAATTGAAATCAAACTGATCTTAAGATAAAAAAATTGTTCAAGCTTGACCATGTCACTATCCTAATTTTGAAGTCGGTTCTAATTGTGAAGTCGGTGTGATAGTTTCAGCGGTTCCCGTTTTTGAAGCGATATTTCATTAGAGGAGGTCGGAATTTAATTAATAGAATTAAATGTGCCAAACTTTCGGTAATAAACTAAAGCGCGGTTATGTTAATCAAACAGTATTTTCATACTTGAAAAAGTAGTGAACAAACAAGGCGCTGGACCGTTCATTGTACATTTTCTCATTAACATATTAAAGAAATATTCTAATTATATAAGAAACAACATCAATTTATTAGATTGTGTATTATTTGATTATTTACTGTTGGAAAAATAGTTGATTTTCGTCAACTTTTGGGCTCAGTTTTGAGTAGGATCCGAAATGAATTGGGTCCG
>JAULKM010058422.1:0-12435 GCA_032355605.1 Rubia tinctorum
AACCACGACCACCGGAGCCGGAGCTTGCCGGAGTTTGGCCGGAGATCGGCCACCCACTGCCGACGGCAGCTACTAGTAAATCAAAATTCTAAAACTGAAATTATAATTTAAAAAAAAATCAGATTTAGTTAATTTAAGTTTTAGTTTTAATACATTATGTATTAAAAATGTATAAATACATGACGTATATAGTAAAATACAGGGCATGATATAGCAGTGCCCAAAAATGAAGGATACTACTAGAGCACTACTAGGCACCAGGTAATCATCCTTGCAACAAAAATCGCATTTTTATTTTCTTCTATTTTTTATTACAACGTTTTCAGTTTTTTCTTCTAATTGAATAATGATTTAAGGAATAACGTGTCCTCAGTTCCTTCTTTAGTCCACATATAACCCTCAATTTTTTGAAAGTGCAAATACCCGATCCTCGTTGTCATATGAAAATTTGATCAATTTTGGTCATTGTTGGATTCATTTGAAATGATCATTTTGCCCATTTAAAAAACGAAAATAAAAAAATTGGGTTTTCTTCCACCTAAATTACCAAACCGGAATCCACCTAAATTTCAAATCCCAAACCCAAACCTTGAAATCGTGGCCGGCCGTTTTCTTCTCTCCCAATATTCGCGGTAGGTCATTCTTCCCTCCCGTCGCCTGAAATTGCTACTGTGGTGTCTCCGTTGTTCTTCTCTCTGCCGCGTCACCACTCCAAATGCCGATCTTCTTATCTTCTTCACTTGCTATCTTATTCTTCTTCTATTTCTAGACCTAGTTCTCCCCAATTGGGGTGGTGGTGGAGTTGCGCACTTGGTGATTGCGATGGTGAAGGGAAAACGCGGGTTGGGGTTTAGTGAGGAGCGTTAAGGTGGCGGGGCGAAGGGATAGAGTTTGGTGGAAGAGCACGACGGTGCTAGGATTTTCCGAATTGGAGGGGTTTGGTGGTCGATGGGTGGGGTCCGGTGTTAGGGTTTTTAGATTTGGGTGGGGTTTGGCGGCACGACGCTAGATTTGGGAGAGGCGACTAGCTGGGGTTAAGGGCGGCGGAGACACGGCAAGGTAGGGTTAAAGGTGGCGGAGAGGCGGCCGGCCGGGGATTAAGAGTGGTGGAGAGGCAGCGGGGCTGGATTAAGGGTGGTGAAGGGGCGGCAGGGTATGGTTAGTGGCGGTGGAGGAGCAACGGGTTAGAGTTAGGGGTGATGGCCTGAAAAATCCAAAAGGGTAACATGATCAGATTAAATTCACAAATAAAATTAGGGATATTTCATCCTTTTATTGTAGGTTAATGGTGAAATCAGTTTGGTCAACGCCCGTCTTCGGCTATAAGAGTATGAGTTTTTCAGTCATTACCGATCAAGGGTACATGTACACTTTTGAAAAATTAAAAAGTATATATGCACTAAACAAATAATTAAGAGACATAAATGCATTTAACCCTAATTTAAATGAGTCCAAAATAGAATTCCCATCTTCCGATTACGATGAATAGATTCAAATCTAGTAGTGATACCAAACTTTAGCTACCGTGTCAACATTCTATCTCATTTGTTTTATGTATACATTCGGGGTCGTTTCTCTGAGAAAACCTTGTAGTGAGGGATTAAGTGGAGTTTCTATTTGAAAATTTTCATATTGAGATTTACACTTACCCATCAAGAAAAAAGTATTAAAAACTTATAAATATGTATGAGGCCAATTAAAATTTTGTTCATTCAATGGTTGGCATGCCACATATAACTGTGATGGTAGTATTGAATATGAAAATTCAAAAAAAAAATCATCAATCAATTTAACGGTCAAACTTTTTTTTGAACAACGTAATAATGATTGTTGTATAAACAGAGTTAAGATGGAGGGAGTTGTATTTCCTCTAGACTCTTATGTTTTACATGATGTTTTATTTTAATCAGACTGTACATTGTTTTATGCTAAAAGATGAACTAATTTCATCTATTAATACTTATTATTCACACAATTAAACTTAAAATTATGATGTCAAACTTAATAGGACATAAGTCAATAAAAATGGACAATAATTAGATAAAGTAAGGATAGAATCACGGAATACTATCTCCGTTTTGTTGGATGTGGCACCATAGTTTTAGCTATTTGGATTTAGGTGAATGAAATGAGTGGATGAAATTGAAAGAATTTTGCCATAAAAGAAAAGTGTGTCAATTTCACAAAATAATGAAAAATGTATCACTTCCAATTAAACAGAAGGAGTACAAGCTCTCAAGTGTCACGAGCATTCAACTAAAAACGTGTTAAATAGTTGCCAAAATATTTTGAGGAAGCTGACTAGGCAGGCATTCATTAAAACGAAAGAAATAGTAGTAGACACGAGCATTATTGAAATTTAAGTGGAATTTTGTAAGTGGCCATTTATTTGTGGGATCCATTTATTTGTGTGGGATAAACAATTTTAAAGCGTAGACCGCGTCGCCCTTGGAACATTTCAACCGGTTGCCATTTGCGTTGGCCCCACTTATCTCTCCACTCCAGATTGGCAACAGCCCCAACCCAAGCGCACGCGAATCAGTCCCGCTAAACTTAATTGGTCTATTGGAGCAAAGTAATTTTTTTAATCGAATAAATAATTGTTAGATCCGATTATATATGTATATATCTATTTAAAATTTGAATTATAGACACTTGAGCTAAAGATTTGAAAAAAATTGTGAAAACCACGTACCTATGAAAAGACAAAATTAAATTAAAATTATAGTAAACTAAAAAAATTTAGTTGCACTATTAAAAATTTATTATGCAACGTGTATCAGTTATAAGTTTATGACCCGATTGATATTTCCATAATTTATGTAAATACCGTGTTTTAAGAGATGAACTATTTACTTGTTAAATTTCAAGGTATCTTGGACTTCCATCTTCAAAATCAATTGGTACTAATTGAAGGTGACTCAAGACCTTATATGTAAGTCATTATTTTTGTAAGAAACCGATGCTCAACAATTTTGAAATTAAAATGTAAATTTGTACCCACCTCAATTCATGACATTAAATTCGTCAAATTTGTTTTTTAAGACGATCGAGAGCCCTGCAATTTTTTGATTGCATCCATGATATGTTGAGCGTACATGATGGTAGTTCGAAGCAAATACTCAATGATTGCTACTCCCTCTGGCCCGGTTCAACTTTCTCAGACCATGTTTGACTAACAATAACTTTATTTATGTATAATAATAGTGTATTAAAATTTAATGCTTAGAAAATACATCATGCGGGGAATCCAATAATATCTCACATAATGATACTTGTATCTATATATTGGTTCAAATTTATGGTCAAATATGGTATGAGAAAGTTGACTAAAAAGTTTGGAGCGGAGGGAGTATCGATTTTGGATGTTGAGACTTGAGATTGACTTTAGTTTACAATGACGGTTATTCGTAATGTCATTGAATCGCATTGTATTTCATAAATTCAATGAAACCACGAGATTACACACCGATTGTCAAAGCTTGTCACTCAAAGTTGTGGAATGGAAAGAATAATTTTGACTCATTAAACTATGATTTTGATCTTAGTCAGATTATTAGTGTTATCCATTTGCATGCCAGCGCCGGTATTAGCCTATGACACGGTGTTAGAATAGAAGATTAAACTAGTTTAGATGTTTAATTACTTGTATAGCCTTTGTGTATTATGTACATACTCTTACGATCATATAAATATTAAATTGAGGAGATTGAGTTTACCCTTGGCCCGTTCTCTCAATCACCATATAATAGATATTGTTTGTTTTTTGGATAGTGCTTTCAACTGAGAATGTTGAAATCATTTTGACTAACATAAACCTAAGTTATCTAAAAATAATATACTAATATTATAATATGTTACTGATTTAATTTTTTACCGTATATAATCAATTATAACTTATACTAATATTATAATATGTTATTGATTTTAATTCTTCACTATATATAATTAACCATAACTTTTAAAAATATATAAGATATAATTAATATCATAAATATCTTATTGTACTATATATACACATATATAATATCGATATATATACATCATGGAAGAAAATTTAAAGAAACGTATAATCTGACATAACAAAAATGTTCGACTTTTTTTATACATAGATAGAGTACTTCTAATAGAAATATGTATACATATTATTTATTTAATAGCGGAATACCATCGCGCGTTGCGCGATATTATTAATTAAAATATTATGATGTACATTTTGTGCTTACATTTAAATTGAAAACAAAGTTTATTAAAAAAATTAAAGTTTAATCATATAAGGAAAACTGTACAAGTTATGAAGTGAAATAATTAATTTAGTTAGAAATCGTTAAATATTGAATACAATAAAAATGATTATTTTTATAATGTTTTATTCAATTTTTTAAATGTAATTATTTATATGTTGAGATTCATTTTGAAATGTTATCATAATTATGTGTATCTCATTGCAATAAATAAAAGTAAATATCAAATGACCTAATCAGTCTCACTAATTATAAGATGTCCTCATTTAACAGTTACCCGGTCTAAAATAAGATTTTAACATATATAATAAATAAATAATATGTATAAATATTTTTATCAAAAGTACTTTATAATTGTATAAAAAAAACCAGATTATTTTTTTATTTCATATTATGTGTTTATTTGGACTTTCTTTAGTGATATATATATAGTATGAGATATCTTTAGAAGTTATATATTTTAACAAGTTATGATCAATTATATATTAAATCATTAACATATTATAAAATTAGTATGTTATTTTTAGACAACTTGAGTTTAGGTTAGTCAAATTGACTTTAATATCCCCGGTTGACAACACCAAGCAAACAATTTCTATTATATGGTGTTTGAGATTAATTTATACATGACAAAGTCATGTTTTAGACGACTAACTGTTAAATGAGGATATTTTATATTTAGTGAGACTAATAAGTTCATTTGATATTTACTTTTATTTATTGCAATGAGATACATAAAATTATGATAGCATTTTAAAATAAATCTCAACATATAAATAATTAATTTTTAAATAATTTGAATGAAATATTATAATAATAATAATTAAATTTCATTGTATTCAATATTTAACGATTTCTAATTATCTCATATAGTTTTACTTAAATAACTAAAATTTCAAATTTCAAATTAAATTCTTTGTTTTCAATTTAAATGTAGAGTCCGTCTCTTGAAAGACGGTCTTTCCATAACTTATGGAAAGACCAAGGTTTAAACTCCAAATTATAAGAAATCAAGATAAAATTTTAATGTTGCATTTAGGTCATAAACTTATAACTACTATATGTTGTATAATAAAATTTTAATATTGCAACTAAACCTTTTAATTTTTCATAATTCAAATTCAACCCCGTCTTTCCATATGCCTATGGAAAGACGGTATTTCCCAAGATTTTGCCTTAAATGTAAGACATAACATGTAAAAAAACTTAATCCTAATAATTTAATTAATAATATCTCACAACTCCCCATAGTACTCCATAACTCATTTCAATTAAAATTGCATATATTAACAAAGCAATTTGATCTGACTAAATTGTCGAAAAGATTTTCTCAAATAAATTAACTTTGGGAACTCGTGGATTAATCCTGATCGAATCATACCATGGATGCTTTGATCGCATCAATTATAATCATAACTCACGTTTTTAAGTTTAAACCATTCATGTTTGTTTGTACAAAGGGTACAGTGTAATGAGGGGAGGCAGAAAACATGTATGATGAGGGGTGATATGTTAAAAAAACATTCCTAAAAAATCATTTTAATTTTATTTATATTAAAGGAGCTGAAAAATATTTTTGGAAATATATAAATATTACCCTATATATTTGAGAAAGTGCAGACATAACCCTGAAATAATTTTTAGTGCAAAAACAACCATAACTACTTTATATAAGTGCAAATATAACGCTAAATTATATTCCGGCATTGACCAGCCATTTCCGGCTTTTGACCGACCAGAAATGACCAAATGTCCTTTCAACCTAATACAAAATTTTGAAGGACAAAAATACCCCTTGCTCTACCATTGTTCTGCACCCATCTTTGCCGCCGCCGCTCCACCATCGGGCCGCCGCCGTCACCGCTCAGGCACGCCGCTTCGAGGTTGTTACTGCGCCACCAAACCCACAACCACCCGATCCCCGCCACCCTACCACCATTCCCGACCACCCATCCCCGGCCACCACACCTCCTCTATTCATCCCCACTCGCCAGCCTGCCACCCCGCTTCCCATCCACCCCGCCACCAATCCACCACCACCGCACCTCCTCCGTTCAGCCCTGCCCCTCCACCACCTTTTCTCCTCCACCTCCACCTAAATCCACTGCATCTCCCTGGTTGAAACCCTAGCCCTGTCCCGCCACCTAAATCTGTCGCCTCCCCCTCGTCGAAACCCTAGCCCTGTCTTGCCACCTGAACCCATCGCCTCCCCCTTATCGAAACCCTATCCCCATTAAAACCCAATCCCGACAAAGAAACTTAATCACCACCAGCCACCGTCGCCTCCCCCTTATCGAAAACCTAACCCCGTTAAAACTCTATCCCGCCATCGAAACTCAATCACCACCGGCCACCCCGTCGAAACCCAATCACCACTGCCACCCCATTGAAACCCAATCTCGCGTGCGCCGCCGTCTGGGACGTCACTTTCGACCGGAGAAAGGATTCAACTCGATGGAGAAAAGAAAGGAAATGGAGGAAAGAATGGAGAATATCTGCACTTTCAAAACATAGGGTTAATTTGGGTATATCTGCACATTTCTCCAAAGCATAGGGTTATATTTGCACTTTTAAATTTTACAGGGTTATTTATGCACTTTCACAATTTAATAGGGTTATTTTTGCACTTTCCCCAATTTTTAAAAAAGAATTACAACCATATTCCCCGTAAATTTCATCTTGGCATGGGATGAAACCCCCCTCCAACCTCCACATAATTCCGCCGCTGAGTGTAGTGACGAAGTTCTTGTTGCGTGGTCACAACTCACAAGTATGCCCATATTGGTAGTGGAACTACGAAGATAATTCAATGAATATATATTGCTGTAATGGGTGGCAAAATATATTCATAACTCGCGGTTAAAGCGAGTTATCTATTTTTAAATTCGGATGGGTATGGGTAATGAGTTAAATGGGTAATGGTTTAAATGAGTATTTATATACATATATAACCCTTTATAATTGAGAAAGTGCTTATATAACCCTGAGATCATTTTTAGTGCAAATATAACCCTAACTACTTTACATAAGTGCAAATATAACCCTAGACACTAAATTTCGTCATTGACTAGTTATTTCCGATAATTGACCGATAAAAAATGACCAAAAAGCCCTTTCAGCCTAATAAAAAAATTGAAAGGCAAAAATGTCCTTTACCTTGTTACTGTTCTGCCACCTCCGGTAGTTGCCCTCCACCTTTGCCGGTGCCGCTCCAACATCGATCAACACCTCTTCAGACTGTCATTCACTTTCCGTCGTTCTCATCACTAATTGCACAACAACCAATCAATTCTATGACATCTTCCGAGCTCCAACCTCTGCGTAACAGCCGTTTCGACAGAATCTCCACATGCTGGAAAACAAATCCCCTGTCCGATTCCGACAACGCGCCGCCGCCACCATCGCCGTCGTCCATGATCATCATCTCCCTGACATCCTATTCTTTCCACCCTACATTCCTTAAACTCCACAACACATTCTCCAAGCGGCCCCCGAAGCATTTGCCGCTCCACCACCCCTCCGTCGTGGCTAGATTCTCCCTCCCCTGTCTCCGCAGCCAAATCCAACCGGAACTCAATCCTCCGCGCCTCAGTTGCTGCCCATGGCGGCACGCTAAGCAGTTTTGACAAGGTGACCCATCTTAAAACATCCTCCCCCGCTTTCAACTCAACCTGGTGGAAGATTCCGGCAATGTCGAAACTCCATAGATCCACATCGCCGTGGTGCACGTAAAACATGGGATTTCCCAATAAAAGCGGCGCCGTCGGAATATAGAAATTCCAGCACATTAGAACCAAAACCGGTACATTTTTCAAGAACCCTTTACTCAAATCCACTGCACGATCACTATCCGCCGGCCTTTCTCCCCAGGTGATTGCCCAATTTGGGAGTGTGGGGGATTGTTAAGAAAATGGGGCGGGGATTGTGAAGGAAAGAAGAACGGCTAAAGGAGGGAAGAAGATGGGTTAGGGTTAGGAAGTATAATAGTCAATTCACTTTTTTTTAAAAATCTTTTATTTTTTGGAAGGGTAAAATCGTATTTTCAATAAAATCCGGCCTGAAACTGTCAGAAAATGTTATATTTGCACATATACTAGTTATCTAGGGTTATATTTGCACTTTCAATTATCACATAGTTATATATGCACTTTCGTGAATTATGTAGGGTCATACATGCACTTTGCTAAAAAAAAGTTGGGCAGGTTGGGTTTGCAAGTTCAGCGTGGATATACCCATATGGGTTGAAACATGTGGGTTTACCCATATGTGTTTGTATATAAACCCATATGGGTCAATATATAGGTTGAAACTCGTGGCTTTACCCATATATGTTATTATATAACATATGGGTCACTGTATGGGTTAAAATTTGAGGATTTTACCCATATGAGTTGGTATATAAACTCATATGGGTTGAAACCCATTGATTAACCCATTTTGGATCCATTGTTGAATAATTTTTCACCCTCGGGTTGAGTGGTTTCAACCCAACCCATTTATGATCAGACATTTTTGATCCATCATAAAATACGTTGAAATGGATTAAACCCATATAATTTAACAACCTATATAACCCAACTCGTATTCGACCCGACCGCAAATTTACCACCCCTAATAGCTATGTAGCAATGAAGATGATTTTATAAGAATGTGATTATAGAAATCAAACAGACCATGGGGATTCTTATAGTCCTTGTAAATAGACAATAATGGTAACGACATCCGCGTTGAGTAGTTGTTTCCACTCGTTAAGTTAATACAAGAGTAGGTAACTCTTTTTCTTAAACACGAACTCTTATGTTAGGTGCTTAGACAGAAATTATTATGAAATTATGAAATATTTTGAATGAGATGAAATTCTTTTTAGATTTAAGTGTTAAAATGACCCTGTATTTAGGATGAAAGTGTCGATATAACCCTGCAATCTCATAAAGTGGCAAAATAACTTTTGACTCCGTTGACTAAAAAGTCAATGTTTGTTTGGCCGGATTTTGTAAAAATAATAATTTTGCCCTTGAATTTAAAAAATATATAAAAAGATGAAAAATCAGAATTTCTTTCTTCCCCCCATTTTCTTTTCTTCGTTTTCTTTCCCCACCGCTGACGCCCTTTGTTTTCTTTCTTCGTTTTTCTTCCCATCACCACCACGAACGATACCCAATCGGTGGCGAGGGAAGAAGAAGGGAGCATGGAGGGTGGGGAATCAGTGGTGAGAGGGTGGGATGTTCGACAGCGGGGATAAATATGTGGCCAGGGTTTCCGGCGGTGGTGGAGGTCGAGGAAGAAGGAGGGCAGCGGTGAGTTAGAGGGGAATTAGTGGCAGAGGCGGGGTGAGGGGGTGAGGTACGACCTTGAGTTAAGTGCTAAAATGACCTTGACTTTTGAGTGAAAGTGCCAATATAACCCTGCAATTTTAGAAAGTGCCAATATAACATTTGACTCCGATGACTTTTTAGTCAACGTTTATTTGGTCAAATTTTGGTGAAAAGACAATTTTGTCCTTAACTTAAAAAAATAAAAATGAAAAAGAAATAAAAACCTCTCTCCTCCCCTGGTCATCAACCCCTGCGCAAAATTTGAACATTGGTCATCCGCCGCTGCTTTTTTCTCATTCAAAATCCTCCTTACTCCTCCGTTATCCCATTTTTTTCCCGTGAATCTGCCGCTTCCCCCCGTGACCTTCGAATGTTGACACCGGAGGAGGAGACAGAGTTGGAGATTGGGTCTTATAAGTAGTTGATTTTTTTGTTAGGGTTTCGCAAAGACAGCGCCGGGGAGGTTGAACTGCGTGAGCTGGAGGGAGGCGACAGAGAAGGTGGGGAGGTTGAACTGCGTGAGCTAGAGGGAGGCGACATAGAAGGTGGGAGCTGGGGGAGGTAGATGACGTACACGGCGGTGCAGGCGATAGAGATGACAACGATGAGGATGAAGAGGAGGAGGAACGTCTGGTGTAGTGGGAGAACGCGGGGGTGGGGATGGCGATGACGACAACGAGAATGAAGATGAGAAGGGACGATGACTAGTATCTTCGCAGGTGCATTACGGGGACGAGGACGGGAGGGTGAGGATGGCGATGCCGAGATGAGGATGAAGAAGAGGAGGAACGTCATCTCCGGCGGTGGAGGAAACTCCTCTCCGACGCGGGTGAAGAGGTTGACCAGGTGGTAGAGGGTTGGGGTGGGGTGGGGTGGTGGAAGGCGGGAGGGAGGAAGAAGACCAGGTGGCTGAGGAAGAAGACCAAAGTTTTTTTCTTCTTTATTTTGTTTTTATTAAAATAGCGGTAAAATGGGAAAAATAATTTAGCTCATGCCAGATTTCATTTAGTCAATATCGGAATTGGGGAGTTTGGTTACATAGACACAAACTTCTCGAACGTTAAAGTTAGATTGACATATACAACAATTAGTTAGGGTTAAATTGGCACTTTCTGAGATTGCATGGTTATATTGACACTTTCACTATAATGTTAAGTTTATAAATGTATTTATCCCTTCATTTTTTTTAAACGATACTGTTCGAATAGAAGATTAGATTAGAGTCGAACATTGACTTTTATGCCCTTTGTGTGATCTATATATTTTCTCAATAATCTAAATTCTTAATTTAGGTGTAATTCACTTCTATGTTATTTTATAGATGTGACTCATAATCTCAGTCTCAGTCAAATGTTCCTGCTTTCTATTTTCATATGTCCCAATTAAAGGTTCTTATTTTGACTATTTCCTCACTTGAACACCAAATTTGTGACTGTAATTTGGTCAACTCATTCCAATCTCCCACTTCTTCTATCATATCAGCATGCATAAATACACGTGCAAAAAGATAATAGGATTATACGTAGAAAATTTTACATGTGGGAAAGTGAGGGTCCAATGAGATCTTTACATGTTTCAGATTTAGATGGAGAAAAATAAGGATGTATATAATTGTGGTTTTTAATTAACACTCATTAGGATTTCAGTGAACCCTCACCTCCCCACATAAAAATTTTCCTAAGTTATATGAACCTTGATTGATATGGAGGTAGTATTAAACTATACATTTATCCTTCATCAATGTAAACCAACACCTACACAAAGACCCTCTCCTCTCTCCCTAAAAGTCTCACTTTTTTCTTTAATCTCTTTTTCCCAATCTTTTTATCATGGAGAGATGACGAAATAACAATTATTTAATTAATGTTTATGTTATTGAATAATTGTGGAACTTGTCTCCGCATATTAGTTTTGTTTTTGACATGATCGATTAGATCGTCGTGTTCATGAAAATAATTCGATTTAATTATTTGCGTCGATGTATTATTCTTGATTTGTTTGTACAAATCATGTGTTTGTATTCCGTTTGTGTTTTTATCTATGATTTTTCATTAATTTGGATATGTCAAATCTGTGTTTTCAAGGTGTTTACACTTTGAATAACATAAATCGTGGTTGGATCAAGTGGTGTTACAGTTGTAGAAGATCCCTCTTTGGCGTAGTGATATTGATGTGTGGTAAGCTCATCTCTGCCAAGTGGTCATGATTTTCGCGGGAAGCGAGTTAATATCCCCGAGAGCGATGTTACGGTTTTTATTGGATATCTAATCTGTAATAGTACATATGATCAATATGGTTGACATGTAATTTATATATTCTTGCAATGTGTTAGTTACTACTAGAAACTATTTAGATTTGATGTCAATTTCACCCATTGTAATTACTGTTAAGCATTTTACCCAACATTTTTAAATGATTGATTTCAAAAATGTGAAGCATCACCTATATTAAATATTACATTATTAAAACCATGCTCTCTTGATTTTATCTACATTTCAATTCATTTCACTAGAAATTTGATTTGATATATAGATTAATTTAATTACAATTTCACTATATTCAATACACTTTATCCAGTTAAGTATAATTCAGCAAAAATTAAGCTATGGAGAACGAGATCTAATCTATTTGATTGTTTACATTAATATGAGTGTTAATATTTGATTGTTTATTTACATTATGAATGGGTACTCCCTCTGTCCCAATTGATTTTGCACCCTCATCATTATCACGCGGTTCAAAAAACATATATGACCATTAATATGTTTACCTACGTATAATAACGACAAATAAAAAATTAATATTAAGAAACTACTTGTTACGATGAATTGAACAATATCATATACGATAATATTTTTGTTCATATAGTTATTCAA
>JAULKM010058451.1:0-15293 GCA_032355605.1 Rubia tinctorum
TAAGGATCAAAACATGACACAATTTCCATATGGTATGATAGGGTACATCTGAGCATTTCTAAGGACCATAGATGTGTAAATTAGCCTTGTGATTTAATGTGCATATGCCACGGGATTTAATTGCTAGTTTAAGCCAAAGTTCTATTTAGTTCCATAGAAAGTTATGTTTGAGATAGTTATGTTTAGTCCCATAGATTATTAATTTTGTATCATACATTTTGTGGAAATGTATTTGGATATTGCTAGATGTGGCCATATATATGTTGTGAGATTGTTTTACTGTTTGTTGTGAAGTATTAGAGTAGCTGCGCGCAGCTGCGGTCAGCACCCTATTCAACTGCTTTTTATCCCAAATCAAAGTAATAGATCAGTTGTGCGCAGCTGCGGTCAGCGCCCAAATCTAAATCTGTTTTTGCCAAATGGAAGTAATAGAGAGGCTGCGCGCAGCGCCCAATTTCAATTCCAAATAAAAAACCGGCGATAATTTTAACACCGATTTTTTAAAAACCGGTGCAAAAAAATCGATGCCATATAAAATCGGTCCAAATTTAAAAATAGTTTTTTAGACCAGTGCTAATATATGAAAATCGGTGCTAAATTTAGCACCGATTTACAAGAACCAGTGCTACCCAAAAAATCGATGCTAAATTTAGCACCGGTTTTTTGGACCGGTGCCAACATGAAAATTAGTGCTATTTTAGCACCAGTTTTATAAAATCGGTGCTAACAAAAAAATAGGTGCTTAACCTACCACCGGTTTTTCAAAAACCAGTGAAACTGTTTCACCGGCTACTTAAGCACCAGTTTTTTTTGACCCCAAAACCGGTGCTAGAGGGTCCAAATAACCGGTGCTAGAGTGTTTATCCTGTGATAGTTCGTGATGGCTAAGGAACCGGTAGCAGCAGAGCTCAATTAAGCGGCGGTGAACCTCTACTCGGCGGTGGTAGTGAAGGCACTGGAGGAGGAGAGAGAAGAGAGGCGGACATGATGTGGTTGAGGCGCTGGAGAGGGAGAGAGAAGGGAGACGGCGGTGGTGAACCTATGCCCGCCACGATGGTGAAGGCACTGGAGTGGATGGAGAAAGAGAGAGAGGCGGCGGAGTGGCCGGAGGGGTGAAATAAGAGAGGGAGGAGGGCTGGAGTGGAGAGGAGAGAAGAAAGTGAGGAGTTGGTCGAAGAGGAGAGAAGAGAGGAGAGAAGTATGGAGGCGTGATCGGAGAGAAAAGAGGCAAATAAAGGGAGTCGATCGATTGCTGAAAACCATAAGGTGGGAAAAGAAATAAAGGGAAAAAATGAAATGGGCTTGGGCCAAACGTGTTTAAAGGTGGTTCTAACATTAGAAGCGCCTTTCAATTAAAAGAGTGAGCTAAGAAAACATTTTTGAACTCGGAAATGCTTCCAATCCTCAATTAAAAGCAGTTCTAAAGGCATAACCACCTTTAATTAATTTCAAACCACCTTTAAAGGAATTTCCGAACTCGAAAATGTTTCCTAGCTTCAATTAAAGGCTGTTCCGATAGAACCGCCTTCTAACGCTATATTTAATAGATGTTTCTCTACTAGTGCATGATCAAAAGTATAACATTTACCTAATGGGTGGATTCAAATTGCCATCATCGCAATGGATTATTGTCAATTGATTTTGTTTTCTACGACTATTAGTTGTTGAGACCATTAATCTGATTACACCGGAAATTAATATCCTAAACAAATATTCTATGTACTGTAATCAAATAAATTTTAAAATTAAGTATCATTTTTTAAATAATGTCCAATAGTTTGACAAGGTATTGGAATGTAATTATTTTAGAACTGGGTTAGTCAATTTTAGGGAAGGAGTCAAAATAGAACTTTTTAAAATTATTAGATTGATATAGTGTTTAACGTATATATATATATTAAAATTTAGAGGCAAGAGGGGGGGTGTGGTGGTGGTTTGGAATACTTCATTTAAGGGTTTTATTTGAGAATGTTTTTTATTTCGGTAAACAAGAAAATCAACGGGCCAACACAAACTCGTTTTCCCACAATTTGATTTGTAACTTTAATTGCACTTGGCTAGTGTTTTCTCCTATGTCTTTGATGTTTATACAAAACTGTTGATTATTTGTTTTGATATACTACTATGTTTTACTAAATTCACGTGTTTTGACTCAAATATTGATGTTTTAAACCAAAATCTTTACTTTTCTTTAGTTTTTATGCGTTGACATTTTTTAAAAATAATTTGATTACTTCATGTGCGAGTTAATAATTTCTACTTTCACTTAAATTGATGTTTAAACTTTTCAATGTCACTAGGCCTCTTCAGCCAGCGAAGAAGCATAAATTTCCGGTATTCTTTTGTGCATCATAGGTAGTGTTTTCATGTTTTGTGCATCACAGTTGATCAAAGGATACTTTTTCAACATTTTAAAACACAACAACTTGATTTTAGAGATGCTTGAGGACCGAGGAGCCAAAAAAAAACCTCATTCGACTTCTAACAAAGTTGATGAAGCAATCTAAATGTTTGGGGCGAAACGAAACTCAAAAGTTGTCCACAATGGGTTTTAAACTTCTTCCTTTCCATTTCTTAGAGTTGCAAGCTACCCACCTTTCTTGCATGAAATAGCAAATGTTATGACATTCATATATAATATTGTAAAGAAAGATAATAAATGAAATGTTATGACATTCATATATAATATTGTAATTTAGTAGAATCAAGATATCTTAAAAGAAAAGAAGATTTCAGGAAAAACTCAAGTATGTAGTGTTCATCAAACTCCAAACCAAGTTAGAAAACAATGACCAACTTACCTTTATCAGTCCTATTTTTTTCTAGCTAATAATTAACCTTGCTTCCCCTACTGATCATAACTACCCGAAAACGAAAGACTTATTGAGAGGCTGAAGGTAATAACAATTAGGAGGAGGTAAATTTGAATCCACAACCAAATCAAATGGCTAATTGGAACACTGTTGATAATAAATGCTCGGGAACATTAAGAAAAGCATACCAAGAATACCCCAAAAGATATATATTTCAAGAATAAGATTTAAAAAAATAGATGGTCAGAACAAAATAGTACAAAACTAAGATGCTTGAGAGACATAGCTGAATGACAACCCTGAAGCTAAAAGCAAGTTTTTAACTCAAAGAAATTAAGAGTTAAACTGACAAAATATTCTAGCAGGATTTAGAGATATTACTCAAAAGTGTTGAAGGTTAACACACAAGAGCTTTTGAAAGAATGATTTCCCGTAATAATTATTATTGATGATCAGGAGAATAAATAGAGTACAAAACATGAAGGTAGAAGAGTCCAAGTATAACTCTTAAACAAAATAGAATTAAATCTAATCTTCTAATTGATTTATTCTAACAAAAGGGGCTAAAAAGTATTTGAGCTTCCTATCGAGTTATAATATAGAAAATATACTGAGTCAATAGAGGAGATAGTAAAAACAAAAAACATAAAACGAGGAGCTGCCTGATATTTTCTTGTAGAAAATGTATTTTTTAATAAACACTAATCATTGCTGGCCAGCGTACTAAAGATTTATTAAGCTGTTATTACTTATGTTGCTATTTTATTTTCTATAAATTTGTTAAACTACAACCATTAAGAGAGAAAGTATTCAGTTAAATCGATTAACGTGTTCTCTACTTAAACAACAAGTAAACTATCTCCCTTTGATCAAACTATCTTCATTGACGGTTTTTCGTTCAACCCATGATATAAATCTCGTTCTTTGTGCCAAACTCCGTCCATGTCAACAAAAGAATTATTATATCAATGCGGCACAACCTCCTGTACCAGGATAAAATTCTTATTTTAAAGATGTTTTGGATAAAAAATTACGAGGGTTTTAACACTACATTTAATTTACCGGATCACTATTTAAGAAGACGGACGAAAAAAACTAGTTCAAATAATTTTAGGTTAAAATATAATTATTTAGTCATTACGATACATTTTAAAAAAAGAAAGTTATAGGAATCACATTGCAATCAATAAAACGAACATCAAATCACCTTATTAATTTGAGTGAGTCTCCTGACAGGCAGCGTGTCCATAAGTTTATGGACAGACAACTTAATTTTTACCTTATACACTGCATTTGTTAAATTAAATGCTAAATTTAGAAATTTTAAAAATATATTTTAATACTATATATTTTAAATTTTCACATTCAAATGCATATTATTACTTGTTTTAACTTTTAAAATACAATATTTAAATTTTATGAAAAATTATAACATTTGAGATAAAAACCAATGTGTACTGTCCATAAACTTTCGGAAATGCCGCTTAATTGTCAGGAGGCCCACCCTTAAAAAATTACACCACTTAATTGTTAGTAGTGTAAAACAAGACTTTGTGATCATAAAAAATAAATGTATATATTATTGAAAATTAAATCCAAACAAATGACTATTTAAATTAATAATTTGCACGAACTACTCCACATTTATTTTAGCTCAAACTCTTGTTTTTGTTTTTGTCATTTTAAACTTTAGGTCGGAGTTTATTATGTAATTAATGTAAATTTTATATGGACTGGTTTTTTTTATAAACATAACAATCAATTTAAGGATCTACTGTGTAATTATTAAAATGTTATATATATTAAGAAAAATGTAATTTACAAATTTCTTTTTCTTGCCGATTGAAAACTGCTTCTTCTCCGATTCTGAACCACCGCTCTGCGCCACCGTTCCGCTGCTAAGCGCCACTGCTCCACCGCTCCGACATCGATTCTCAGTGTTTCGACAGTAATCAGTAGCGACAGATTCTCCAGCAATCGCTCCGGATTAGATTCTCCGGTAGACTCGAAGCTCCTATGACGGGGCCTACTGGAAGCTTCAATCGGAAACTGCGAGATCGATGGCGGAGCTTCGATCGTAGTCAGCAGCAGCAGAGGGCGTGTCTACGACGAACAGAACTGAGCTTCGATCGTAGTTGCTGCCGACGACTGTAGATAACGCAGACAAACGTCAACGGTGAGATCGTCGAAGTAGTTACAGGCGAACGTCACAGTTGGGAGAAGAAGACTCGCGCGGTGAGATCCACGCGCCCGAGATATTATTGTTTTTCCAGATAATTCCAGGGCGTAGCTTTAGACTCTTCCGGTGGTGGACAGTGGCGATAGTGGAGCGCGAGCGACTGAGCTGCTCATGAGCGATGAGGTATAATATCGTGTTTTACTTTTTTCAATCAATGACTTGTTGAGCTTTAATATTTACTTGACTGAATTTATTGTCAACAAAAGGTTGTTTGGTCCAGTGGTTAAGACTCTTGTTGTTGAGGTTATAGGCATGAGGTTCGAATCTTACAATGACTTTTATTTTGAAGAATTTATGTTCTCGATGTACATGCTGAGCTTTAATATTTTTTGACTGAGTGTATGTTTAGTAATTAGTCTTTGGTGTAGTGGTTATTGCTCTAGGGTTTGAGGTTAGAGACCTAGGTTCAAATCCCACCAGATCATTTATTTCGAAGAATTTTAATTTTTGAGGTACTGTAGTTTTTTTTGTTTCTAACTTTTTCTCTTATGATGTTTTTCATTATTCGGGTGAGGTTTATTGCTATGAGTTGGTATTTTGTAGTTTTTTTGGTGATATGGATTGATATTTGTAGTTTATTTTTTTATTTTCTCATGTAGATGTTTTCATTTTTCGGCTGAGGTTTTGGTAATAGAAGTTTATGTTTTAGTGTCATTTTTCTTATGTTGATGTTTTTCATTTTCTAGATGAGGTTCAGATGTTAAGAGTTAATATTTGTAGTTTTTTGGTGATATAGGTTATATTTGTAGTTTTTTTAAAAAATTGTTTACGCTTTACGATTTTTTTGAGTAAATAATTTATACTCTTGAGGTACCGTAGTTTTTTTGTTGACATTTTAAGTTTTTTTTCTCATGTTGATGTTTTTCATTTTTTGGGTGAGTTTTAGTTGATATGAGTCGATGTTTTGTAGTTTTTTTGGGGTTATAAGGGTTGATATTTTTAGTTCTTTTCCTCTCATGTTGATATTTTTCATTTTCTAAGTGAGTTTTAGGTGATACGAGTTGATGTTTGTAGTTTTGGGTGATATAGCTTGATTTTTTGTAGTTTTTTTTTCTTATGTTGACATTTTTTTATTTATGGGTGAAGTTTAGGTGATATGAATGAATGTTTTTAGCTTTTGGTTGATATTGATTGATGTTTGTAGTTTTTTTAAAAAAATGATAATTGAATCTTTGTTAATGTTTTATAATTTTTAGTTGATGTTTTGTTAGTTGTAGTCGATATTTTTAAATTTTTCGTTGATATTTATTTTATTTTTATACTTTTTATTTGATTTTTAACATATTTTTTGCTGCAATTTTATAGTCGATGTTTCATGATTTTTCGTTGATGTTATGCTAGTTGTAACTGATGTTTTTAATTTTCAGTTTGATGATCATATTGATTTTTTTATTTTTTAAACATTTTAAATTATTATTTTTTGCAAATTTCAGATGGTGAGAAAATTTATGGGAAAATGGATTAAAAAAACCCTGAAATAGATCACAGTAAAATTATTAGAGATAGGTCTCTAAATTTAGAATATAGTTAGAATTGCATAAAATCCCTGTTTAAAGTTTAACCTGCAATACCATCTCTTCCTAGGTATACTTATAAAAGATATTCGCCCAATCCCATGGTTGACACAACTGTGCATCAGGGGTATTTTTGTCTTTTGCATTTGGGTGGCTGCTCAAAACGACGTCGTTTTGAGCAGCCTTATTTAAGCATCTGCACAGTTTTTGCCCTTTTTCCAATTTCTGCAGCTCTGCTCTCTTGATTACAAACAACGAGTACCAACCTGCTCTTTCTCACTCACCCATACGCGATGCCGATCCAGCAAGCAAACTGGTGTGGCAGTTGCCGGAGCCGATTACTGCGTGGTTGCCGCCGACACTCGGATGTCCATCAGATTCAGTGTTCTCACTCGCGACTACTCTAAAATCAATGAATTGTAAGCTTTCTTTCAGCTTATTTTGTGCTTAGGGTTTTGGCTTCTGGTGATTTGGTTTTTGTTAGTGTGATTGAATTTGGGTTTACGGTCCTTCCGAGCGGTGTACTGGTATCGAACCAGCAGGTTTGATTGGTGGTGAAGAACCTTCACGCTTGAAGACAACTGGCAGGTCCTTCCCATTGTCTCCATGTTCTACCTTATGCTTTTTCACTGTAGGTCATCGTGTTCTCTCTCTTCCTTTATTTAGTTTCTCAAGTTTGTTGGGATCCCTATATTTCTTTGATGTTTGGATTTGGCTATGTATTTTGATAAGTTAAGCTTAGCACTACTTACTATATATATAAAGAAAGTAATAAAAGGAGAGAAAAAAGTTCTTTAAGATAAAGAAAATTAGTGAATGCTTACAACAACACCTTGTTCATTATCTGGCAGATCATTCTAGAGTAATTAGTCTTACAAGGGTCTTACAAATGGTTGTGTCAGTTGATTTTCTCTATTTTTTCACAATTTTGTTATGGTTGATTGTTTGGCATACCTCAACATTATTATCAGCTGCAATTGTCCTCTGTGGTTTTCCATTTTGAGCTCAAATTTGTCGCTACGATCAATTCCATTTTTCACCTTCATGTATTTGTTATATCATAATCAGGAAGAAATGTGAGAATGTATCCATAACTCACAGGAAAAAATTGAGCCAATGCTAGAATCTTAATCTTCCTCATTATTTCCTCAAAAAGCCTGTCATGCTGGGCTCTGTACCTTGCTATCACATCTCCAAGGTAATCAACTGGATTGTCCCCTTATGGTCGTTTATTCATTGGGTCAATACAGCAATTTCACGAGCCTGAAATGGGCATTTATAAAGTTGCAATCTTGAAAATTGTTGGAACATTTATAGGGGGAAATATGTTCTTCATAGCACGAAATGGCAGAGAGAATTGGGGAACTGAATGTGTAGTTGGGTTTGCAGAATTCTGTTTTGATTTTCAAATTTTATATCTTGATCATAAAATCTTACTGACGAATGACATATAGGTAATATTATCAATATTTAGAGATTCATTATAGTATATATTATATAGTTATAAATTATAAAATTTCATAATTTTAAACTACACTTAATTGAATGTAGATGCTTAAACATGCATAAAGTTTGATAGGATTAGTGGAAGAGAGGGAGTATATAATTCCCTGGTGCTGATTGCATGCACGGTTCATAGTTTTTATTTTGATGATTCACTTGCCTGCTTTAGATACTTGGATTTTTCTTTGCTGGTGTTGTGCTCAATCAATTTGGGTGGATTAGGAATCTTACTGATGTTAAGATTCTATCAGAATGGGGGATCCTTTTCTTGGTAAGTAGGAAAATATATTTATATTGTTATTATTAACATCCATTAGATGGACTTAATGAGGTGCACTTTCTTTATTTGAAATGAACCCTCCCTTTATTTTTCAAGGCAATACAAGTAGCTGATGTCTTCAAGATGTTTAATTGTGTTTATATTCTGGGCTGTTTATGTACTGTATGATGTGTTTACAAATATTTTGTTTTGTTGCCTTAGAATGAGAGATGATTGACCATCATATTGTACATGCTTTTGCTCTTCTTGTTTATTTTTAGATTCCCATGGTTTGTGATGTGGTTAACCATAAGATTAAAATCTAAATGACGTTGTAATTTGGGAAATACTATGTTGCCCGTGCGACTGATGCAGAATTCTCCCTTTTACGATAAGCCTATGGTGAGTTTGACTCTTAATATCCTACATGTCAAATATTAAGACTAGCTTTGTTGTTTATGTTTAGGTATATGATCAACAAGGTGCAGAATCCGTGAGATTAATTGTGAATTGATAATTTTCTGTTAGATTTGGCAGATGGTTATGGTTATTGTTGGTAATGAAGAGGTGTGTTTAGTGCCAGTGCCAATCAAGCTTTAAAAGTTCCCTTGCTTTTGAGGGATCATGTTATTCTTAGAGAAGTAGTATTCTTTTAAAAATGAGCTTCTTATGGAAGTGTTCTTTCATGATCTTATGATGCAGGTTGGTGAGATTGTTAATTGCTTCGTGGATGCCAAAAAAGAGTTGCAACACAAGTGTGGTTTCTGACTTATTTACGCGGTTCTTGAGTGAAAGATGAGTTTTTTTTAATTTTTTATTCAATCCAACAAATAAACCAACTTTCACTTTTGATCATCGTCTTCCATTCACTTGTTAAAATTCTATATCTCTTACGTGTTAAAATAAGTTTTAAGCAATTATATCGTGTCTACCTGTGCTTAACCTTATACAACACTGTATGTCTATTTTGAACAAGGTAGACATGTCGTCATTTGATCGCTTACACAAACAGATAACGCAGGGTGAACTGCTTGATATCAGGTTCACTTGATTACCTGATGTTTTCGCGTCAGTTTATGAGAAAATACTGCCCGTTAGTTATGCATATTTATAATTTGGAACTAGAGCAAAAACTATTGGAAGATGATGCTTTTGTATACAATTTACTCCAACAACAGTTTAAAATCTCTCCAGCTTACAAGAAGGTATGTACTCCTTTTAATAGCTCTGCAAACGAAACTGCAATCGCTTAAGCTCAATCTAACTTGCAAGCCGCCCTAATTCTTTTGAAGATTCTTGAAATCAGTGCTGCCATTTAAATGACTGACAAACTTGGCAGTAGGGAAGAAGATATCGACGATGGTGAGATTTCGCTGATATTTCGTTTCAAGATTTGTTAACACGTGAAAAGGAGGATGCTTTTGGTTGTTTCCACTCTTATAATTCAGCCACTATTTCTTTCATGCATTAGTTTTGCTGATGAAACTGTTATTCTTTTGCAGACAAAGACATAAGAAGATTAGGTGAAACTAAGTTTTATGTATTCAGATAGTGTTTTCTGTATACAACATGAATGGATTTGGGTGGCGTTAAGAGTGAATGTTATATATGTGGTGTTGTTAAGTGAGTGATTATGTGGCACAATGATAGATCTTTTGGTTGCTATAAAGCGTTGGTTGTTTCTTGAATAGGATTGTATTGGCGATGAAGTTGTTGTAATAGCATGAGAAATGGAGTTTTCTTCCATAGTTCTATCTAAATTTGGAATGATTCATTAAATTGTTAACTTGTACAACATATACATCCATTTTTTACTCATTGAAAATATATTGAGTGGATGGTTCTGTGTTCACTTGCAGCACTAGGCTCTGTTACAATATTTTTATTGATCTATGATGTAGTGTAATTAATGTTAATCACATGATGACAAAGGCAGTAAAATATCTCAACCTTGACAGACGAAGATTTTTTGTAGTAGTCATTCTCAATTAGCTTCAAACTACAAAGGTCAAAATCAGATTCCAGTGCATAATTAGAGGTCAGCGTTGTAGTATTTATCTCTTTCTCATCAGTGCAGATCGTTGCTTATTTAGTTTAGTTTAATTTGGATAGATATGTGTTTCAATACTTCATTCCTCCTTTCGTGTTCATAGTTAGTTTCCCTTGATTCTGATGTCTAAAGTGCGAGTCTTACAACTACAATGTCATTAGACTATAGTAATTTTAAGAGTTTCTCTAAAACTAAATAATTAAATGTAATATGATCTACTATCTATTTGATTATGTAATGCAGTGTTTAATATCATAAAATTGTTAATACAATTTTTTATCTAATCTACCGCGCAACGCACAATGTTACCTAACTAGTCTACTTCAATGTAAATTAGTTGAAGAGATACGTTGGGTACCCACTTTTATCTGGGATAAATTTTTGGGAAGATAGTCTCTCCACAAATTATGGAGAGATTAGGGCTTTGAATGAAATTATTATAAACGACAAATTATACTTGGGACATGATGCATATGTTATCCCCGGTACAATTTATCTTTTGGTTGAAATATAGAAATAACTGCATTACACACAACTCCTTATAATGTGAAATGATTCCATTAATTGGCACACAAATCCATTATAAGAATGAAAGAAAGGTTACATGAATGAAATAAAGAGCCACTAATCTATTCAAAAACTTGGGTGTTCTCATTTATAGTCTCCACCCCTTTTGTTAACTATAGTGGGTCGGACCTCAAGAGTTACATTAAATTTTCGATTTGTAAGTGATTATGAATTACTAAAATAAACAAATTGTTTATTATGGTAACTGCATCAACCATACAGATTACTAAAGAAAGAGTCCTATATGTCCACAATTGCAGTCTAAACCGTGGATAGCTCCAAAACGAAGGACTTGAGCTACTGTTACTAGTCTCCTTAGCAGACTTAATAAAGAGTTGTTGATCTCCGTGCTCCAAATTAGCTTTGGTTTCCATGATTGAATTACTGATTTCCTCAGTTGACATTTTCCTTGAGGTTGCATTTCTCTCCTTAGCCGACGAAAATTGGAGTTGCAAAAGAAGTTTCCCGTGCTCCAGACCAGCTTTGTTTTCCATGATTGAGTTGCTAATATCCTCAGATGACATATTTCTAGAGGTTGTACATGTATAGAAACATAAAAATAAAACCATCAGCGACATCAATTCTCATCATTGTGTGGCCCATGAATTCCAATTTCAGGCAGGGCTATCATATCTAAATGAATGATTCCTCCGATTGGCGAAGGGAGATTTTTGAAAGACCAAGAAACATATGTTAAACCATAAATAGCTTCCTTTGCAAGTGCATCAGCCACTTTGTTAGTTTCCCTGTAAGCATGACCCAGTCCATGAAACTGAATTTGATTGTGATTTTCATCTGCAAGATGATACAGGGTCCATTGTGCCTTTCTAGGTTGTTCAATCATCCTAATGTCACTAAGGCTATCAAATTCAATTAGAGTATGTGAGTCAACCCATTGAGAAAATTGGGAGCCAAATTGGATGGCCTTCATTTCAGCTTCCAATTTAGTCCACCCTTCATTAGAGTATATGAGTCCATCTTTCCAAGCACCATCCAATTTGAGTATGCGGAAACCAAATTGGATGGCCTTCATTAGAGTATGTGTGTCCATCTTTCCAAGCACCATCCACATTTACTTTAGTCCACCCTTCATTAGGTTTGGTCCGGGTTTAGATTGTGATTTTGGCTTTTGGTGGAGGTCTAATGGGTGAGATATAACTATTTGTTACCAAGTGAATATCAAAGATGTTTGATGAGAAACCAGGGTTCACCATTAAAGAGTAAGACAATATCTCCCTAATGTCTTCAAAGATTTTGTGGCTGAAAATTTGATGCTATCAAATATGACTGAATTTGTAGCTTTCCAGAGTGTCCAACAGGTAATAGATGGAATGATGAAAGCTATTGTTTTTTTTTACATTTGACATATCGGGTTAAGGCCAAAAAGACAGTAATATGAGGCCCAGGTTCTGAAAAATGAGTGCATGGGTAAATAAATGAACCCGGTTCCATACATTAGAAGCAAATATGCATGAGTTAAAGAAATGATCTATTGAGTCTGTATGATTGCATGCTGGGCATTTGGAGGCAATTTCAAAACCAAATTGATTTAAGATATCATCAAAAGGTAAGAGATGATTAATAAGTTTCCACATGAAAATTGTGATTTTCTTTTACACTCTAGAATTCCAAATTTTCTGAGTAGAGGGAAAAATACGTATGCGCATGATCTGGCTTCTATAAGATGATTTGAAATAGAATTCACCTGTAGGATCAGGTTTCCAAATAATTCTATCTGGCCTACTCGAATGGATTGTTGATTCCTACAAAAATTGAATAATATCATCAGTTAGAAAGGGTAAAATATGTGGTAATAGAGCTGATTTATTTTTAGTAAAAGGGGAAACTGAGCAGTCCAGGGGGACACTGGTAAGGGAGGGATTGCACTAATCCATTAATGGTCCATGGTCAGACAAGTTTGTAGACCAGAAGTGGCATCTCCCTTCCCAATGGATGACCCTGGTGTGAGTTTCAGCTAGTGAGTTGATTGAATAGATTCTATTCCTAATTTGGGAGAATCAGTGTGAATCAGCAAGGGCTTATAATAGCTGAGACCACAAGGTCAAGCCCTGTTGGAATTTTCACATGAGTTTTAAGAAGAAGGTGCTAATGGTAGTTTTAATAGATTCAAAGCCTAGACCATTTTGAATCCTATATGAGCCTAGTGTATCCCATTTTCTCCATATTTTACTTTGTTTTCAATCTTTTTCACCTCAAAAGAACCTGGACATTTTCTTTTGTATCAATCTGATCACCTGGATATGGGATTTGAGGACAAACCAGATATGTTGGGGGAATGGAGTAGATGTAGGATTGAGTTAATATCATTTCCCTCCCTAACTTACCACATGGTCTTCCATTTAGATAGCCTATTATATATGCTTTCTAGTAAAGGCTGAAAGTAGACCTTTTTAACCCTACCTGTGAAGAGGGGGCATCACAAGTATCTGAAAGGAAAAGTACCATGTTTCATGCCTAGGATGTTTCTAAACTGCCTAATTTTGCTATGAGTAGCCCATTTGCTGACAATAATATAAAAATTGATTTTTCATAATTAATGAGCTGGGTAGTTGTGAGTTCAAAAATATGCAGGAAAGCTTTCAATCTTATAATATTGGTTTTAGAAGCCTGCATAAAGATGACAATGTCATCTGCATAGCATAAATGGGAAATGGGAACAATATTCGGAGGCAGTTGGTAATATGACAACTTTTGGTTGTGAAAGATAAAAGACAAGGACCTAGTGGATGATTCAATGAATATATTAAAGAGAAAATAAGAGAGGGGTTATCTTGTTTTATACCTCGAGTGTCTTTGAAAACCCTACTGGCTTTCCATTTATAAGTACAAAAAACAGTGCTTGTGGCAAGTTCTTTCTAATAGCATGCAAAAAATTAGTATGCAAACCAAATTTAAGTATGATGATTTTTAGGAATGGCAAACTAATTCTATCAAAAGCCTTTCTAAGGTCTAATTTAAGGATGCAGTTTGGTGTCTTATGCTTTTTATGAAGAAATCTCATTATTTCCTGATGGTAAATGATGTTATCTGATATATCCCTATGTTTCATGAAAACTGACGGGTTAGGGGAAATTAATCTATCCATGAAGGGTCATATTCTCTCTATAAGGGTCTTTGAGAGGATTTTATTTGACACATTAGATAGAGTAATTGGTTTGTAGTCATCAAAGGAAGTGGGTGTTGGATTTTTAGGAATTAAGGCTATCTATGTACTAGTTATACCCATGTGGATATCTGAGATTGAAATGAAGTCATTTGCCGCTGAAATTAAATATGATTTAACCCTTCAGGATCTATATTGATCGATTCATTTAAATTCATAATGATTCCTTTAATTTAACTTTCAGTTATAGGTTCGAGGAGTTTATGAATGTCTTCATGTGTGATTAATTCCGGAACCTGGCTAAGAAAGTGTGACAAATAAAGATTTGAGTTGGGCTGATGCAGATAAGAGATGAGGTCTTTGTAGAAACTTCCATATTCGTTCTCTATATCTTCAATGTTATTGATGTGGTATTCCCAACCAAGTAAAGCGAAAGCCGTTCACCTTCTTGGAAAAAAAATACCGGAAGCGATTCCAGGGAAAGCACTCTGACAACCAAGTCAATGTTCTTCCCTTAGAGAATTTGGATTTCTCTGTCTAGTTCTGCTTACCCGAGTCATGTTGCTCTTCCTGTATTTATAGCCTATTATAGTCGTGGCTCCACCTTACTAGGTATTGAGATCGTAGATCGTACCATGGTCCTTATATTCTTGGTTCATGGCTAAGTACATGTCCTCATTCCGCCTTTCTCGGTTTAGGATTAGCTCCGAGATTATGTAGTTCTACCTTTATCGGTTCGTGGTTGACTTGAACCTTGGGCTGAGTGGCTTTGTCCATTTACAAAGTCAAATTGGGCTGGGCCTGAAAGTCAGCCGCCCTTAGTTGCTGGGTTAGGTATGCACCATAAGCCCCCCTCCCCTAGCCATGAAATTAATAAAACACGAATCTATGACTTTGGTTGAAAGTTGTATTTGAACTGTTGTTCTATTCATTTCTTGAACTATAATAACATGTTCGTTATTGCAGCGACTTGAACTACTTTCGTGAAGTGTTGTGTGCTTCTTGAATGTGTTTGTTATCATATTGAGTTGTCTTAACTTTGAATTTGAATTCAAAATTTGAAACTATAAGGACTATGGTTAACTTCTAGCTGTTACGATCCCGAAGCCAAGATTCTCTCCTTCTTATTCCTATCAAAATTCTGAGTTTTTCTCTTATGCCTTTACAGTGGGGGGGGGGGGGGGGGGGGGGGGGGGGGGGGGGGGGGGGGGGGGGGGGGGGGGG
>JAULKM010058451.1:15303-28438 GCA_032355605.1 Rubia tinctorum
CAGTCCCCCCCCCCCCCCCCGTAATTGCTTCCGATTTTTGTGTTTTAATATGTCAGTATTCATTGTATTCTCTCCATTTATACACCGCCGCCTTATCGAATTCCTAAAAAGGTATTTCACTTTTTGTCAGGCCATCGTTATTATTCTTTTCCAAAATTCTGCATCCTCTTGGAATATCTCATCTTCTTCTTTATTTCTCCGGTCTTCCATCGCACTCTATTAATCTCGTAAGTTCCCCTGTTCTCAATCTGTTTTTTCCTTTCTAAAACAATTTGTATAGTTGTGAATTTGCAGGGTATCCCTTCTCTAGTAGTTTTCTGTTTCAATCTTGGTGTGGAAGTTGTTCGTTTTTCCGTCGTATTTCTTTCAAATTTCACCGTAATTCTCCTCTTTGAATTTTGTGATTGTAATTGATAGAGCTTTCATCTAGATCTTAGGAATTCTCACTGCCCCAATGTGTACATCTAATGTTTCCAAAACTTTCGTAAAAGATGTGATGTCCCTGTTGACAATGTTAATTATGGGAAGGATTTTGACCAACCCACTGGTTCTTTCACCGCTAGTAGCGTTCTTTCCGATTACTATTTGGAAAGTTTAAATCATATCATAGTTTTCCTTTTTTTTCTTCGTATGAGCTTAGGGCTCCTAACCTTCTGAAAGCATTAGCACCCTTCCTTCTGCCTTTTTCTTCTGCTACTTAGATTATCTTAAGTTTGGAATCGGTTTTCCCTTACCTCATCACGTTCTATACTTACTCTCACATTATCGGGTCACATTATCTCAGCTTCACCCGAACACTGTTTCAATTATTGTTGTCTTTTATTATATATGCGAGGCAGCTCAAGTACCTTTTTTGATTTACTTATTTGTTAGCCTTTATCATATTCGAAAGGTAAAAACTTATGTGACGAATTCACCATTTATCCTGTCATTCCAACAATCGATTTCGTCACTGGATTTTCCAATAACTGTGGTGTATGACGTAAAAAACTTTTCTTTCTAAAACTTGGTAATGGGAGCGAACAAGCTTTTCCAGTTTGGAACTATAATGTTCCTAAATAAAAAATCCTAAGGTTAGTGTTCATCTTAATGTTGAGTTCGAGGTTGTCTTAACACTCAGCAAACATTCGATCTATTTTTGCCATTCTGATTCTAAGAGCGAAGGTGTCTATCTGTTGTTTTTCCTTGTTCTAATTATTTCTCTCTTACTGTTCTTATGGTCTTATTATCTCTGTGTGTTCGTCTGACTTGCTTTGTATACTGAATTGCAGATATGAACTTAACTAAGTACTCCATTGAGTGAAACTTTGTCTCTCATGATGAAATTGAGGAGCCAAAAACTATGGCTACTGAAGCAAATGATAAAGCTGTGACTGCTGTCTCTCGTAAAAATGATATCGAAGCTAACCCTCAGCTAATAACTTATGAGGTTATAGATAAATAAGGTGGGGAGGTAGCTACTTGCAACACCAATGAGACCTCCAACAAAAGAAGAAAAAAGGATCGAATAGGTAGATCCTCAAGCACTTTGGAGCCTCCTAAGAAAAGGGGGCGTATTGGACATTCTCATCCTAAACTTCTACCACGAAGCCATGACTTAATGGTAGAGGGAACTATTACCGCTGCCCTGTCTAAACTGTCAATCCCTGAGACAATGGCCGTGGTATGTTCTTTAGGATTATATTGTGATTTAGTTTGGTGCTTATCTACTAAGATGTCTAACTGTTGTATTTGTTTTCCTATTTTTGAAAATAAGGATGGTGAGAGTTTTCAGCTCGTCAGTGAATGGGTTGCCGAGTTCGTTTAGGGAGACGACTCGCTCCTTGAAAAATGGCAGGCCGGCGAAGTGAAATGTACTTCTTTGAATCTATCTCTTCAAGCTGGTGAGAAGTGTGCCTTGGTCGTGAAAAAATAATCCGACAAGATTCATTTTGATTTGAATGAGATGTGGACTAATGGTCCCGCTTCACCCGGGTACCATTAGGTTCTTATTGATCGGCCTGTGAAGATGAAGTATTTTTATGATTTATTTGAAGAAATATCTACCTCCGCTCGTAACATTGGGTACTACGAGACTCTGGTCAAACTGCGAGGATTGAACCCTAATGTGAAGGCTCAGAAGCTGCCTAAGCTGGCTAGTCTGAGAAATTATTGGAGCAATAGAAGGCTATTCTTAACAAAGGGTTCATTAGATGCATTTCTGATGGTGGTCACCATTATGCCTTGCTGTCTCACCTTGCCATTCTTCCTTTTATGCCTTATGTGGATGAGCTGAAGGAATGTTTAGTTGATTATTTTAAGGGTTTTCCCTTCGGTTCTCACACTTCTGAGCCTCTTCCTAATTCTGATGCCAACGCAAACGCTGAGGCCAATACGAACACTGAGGTTAATCCTAAACCTGAGTTTTTCCCCAGGATACGAATAAGGAGGATTCTACTACCATTGTCCAGCATTCATCTTCTTCCCACTCTAATGTTAGTGGATCTTAGTACTACGGATTTCTAAATTTTTTTATTTGTAATTCATAATAGTGTTTTGATGTATATTTGTACTTTTTGTATTTCTATGGATATTGATTTTGGATCGCATTTATAATTGTCCGAGTTCTCATCGTATTTATTTATATGCCGGGTTTTGATATTTTGGTTTATCATAAGTTTTTGAAACATCTCGACTATTTGGGATCTAATGTTCATTTTTATGATCATCCTGGGTTTATAGATCTCGAATTGCAAGCTCAGAGATCATTCTCTGAGCTTGCAAGCTATTTTTATTGTTACTTAATCCTGCGGGTTCATTAATTATCAATACCTTCGATTTGTGAACTAACTCTCTGGGCTAGTTAGCTTCATAGATCTCGAATTGCTCATAATCCCGAGGGCTAATTGTGATCAATTTTGCGCTATACTAGGGTTTTTGAAATCTCTCGTTTAGTTAAAGATCTAAAATTCCGCAATCCAGAGTCTTCGCAAGGAGATTCATATCAGCCATCCTTACCTTTAAGCGCTTTGCTTGCCAAGAATACTGAATATCCATTCATATCCAATATCGAGTCCTTAGCTATTTCCTTCGGTTTAGGAGGTGGTCGAGGATGTTTTACGTCATCGCTACTCTCCACTAACCGCTGCATGTTAGTGAACATAGAAAATCAATCCAAGATAGACAAGTCATCCCTAACATGATGCAAAGCATAAGTCTCATCAATATGATCATCACAATTGAATCGCAAAGGTAGAATTTCTTTCATTACTCACATATTCATCAAGATTCTCATCATTTAGACTATCCTCCTCACTATTATCAAGAGCCTCATCAAGGTAATCATCACTGCCAATCATGTAGGAGTTTTCACATTTTGCACATTCATCACACAAGGTTTTGCCTTTGCACATAAGAGAGGGATTAGGTGAACCATGCTTAGATTTATAGATATTGAATCCCACGTTATCAAAGTCATCCTCTAGGGTTAATGTTCCCAAATGAACATCTTTCTTTGTCCTTGACGTTTTAAGAAAAGATCTCCCCAATAAAAATTAAGGGTACACCACCATCGTGCGATATGTCAAGAACATAGAAATCCAATGAAAACACTAAATTACCTGCTCTAACCATTACGTTCTTAACTAAACCTCGAGGGTTAGCTTGGGAGTGATCAGCTAATTGGACAACTACCCTAGTTTCCTTAAGCTCGGCATGTCTAGGTTCTCATAAAGGCAAGAAGGGATAAAATTACAAGATTTCCTAAGTCAATCATAGCATTTTCAAAAAATTTACCTACTAAGGAGATAGGAATTGAAAAAACATACTCAGGTCATCACATTTCTTAGGTAAGTTCCTACGATTAAGAGTAGTCACTCCCCCTATTTTCAAATTTCCTAATTTCCTAATTTGTTTGTTCTTCTTAGTGCATGCAACTTTAAAAAATTTAGCATAAGAAGGAACATGCTCAACCAAGTCCAAAAGTGGAACGCTAACGTCAACCACCTCTAAGATCTTACAAATGTGCTCATCGGTGGTTGCCACCTTCGGCCTTCCCCTAAGTGCACTAGGTAAAGGTGGTGGAAGATTCACCCTTACCTTGGGTGTTGGAAGCTCCTTTACGGGATCCTCCTCTACAACCATTTCGTGCTCCTCCAAGTTGGTTTTGTTGCTATCCACAACCAAGTCATCTTCTTACAATATTTCCTTCTCTGACTCATGCACCTCCTTTCCGCTCCTTATGTTTAATACGCCACATTTCTCGTGTTGATCTCCGATTTCGGAGGAAACTTATGGGACTCTTTGGCCTCTAGTCAGCTCACCGAGGTTGCTAGTTGCCCGACTTGGATTTCAAAAAAAAATAGCTTGAAAAAGCCCTAGTCCCATGATCTTCAATCTCACGCCTTATTCTTTCCACAAAAACATCTTGTTTCTTAGCCAATTGAGAGATTGCTTCCAAGATTTCTTCTCGATCCGACTTGTAGAGTTATGCGTTATTGTTGGAAAGCCCTTTGTCCTTTGGTCAGGGTTGAGGTGGAGCTTGTCTGCCTCAGTTGTACCCTTGAGCTTAATTCTCCTCGCGCCAATGGAAGTTGAGGTGATCGCGGTACCTATGGTTGAAGGTATTCGCGTAGGGGTCTTGCTTTTTGCCTACTTGGTTCCCTTGGAACCCTTGTGATTATGAACCCCTACCAAATTGTTGCAATTTCCACCATTGAAGTCTAATGCCTTCACCTCCTCCAATTCTTCCACCTCTTGTGGATAAGCATCAGTGTGATGATCAAGACTACAAATGTCACAAACCTTAACATGTTGAACTCTCCCCTTAATGAATTCCTTCATCATAGAAACAAGTGCATGGAATTACTCTTCTAGCTTGGGGGATTGAGATGGTTCATCCATGGTCTCACTCGAGATATTGTAAAAAAACTGCCTCATTCCATTAGCCATTTCTTCGAAAAGTGCCATCGCATCCCTCAGACTTTTGTTGCCGATTGAACCGTTGCATGCAGCATTCACCATTCGCATGTTATCATCACAAAAACCCTCAAAGAAGTAATATACCAATTCCCCCTCCTTGAACGGATGATATGGATTGCTTGCCAATAGCCACTTGAATCATTCCCAATACTCGTAGAGGGATTCATTTGCAAACCGAGAGATATTGAAGAGATGGCTCTTCAAACCCACTGACTTTGAAGCTGAAAATCATTTCTCCAAAAATCTGGGCTTCATATCCATCCAAGAGGTAATCTAAGCGAGTGGAAGATGGTATAACCAGTATTTGGCCACATCCCTAATTAAGAAGGGAAACAACCTCAAACAATAATCCTCCTCCAAGACTCACGGTGGCTTCATGTTGGTACAAACTAGATGAAATTCCGTCAAATGTTTGTTCGGATCTTCACGGGCCATTCCATGGAATGTTAACAAGCACTGGATCATACCGCTGTTGAGTTCACACGTCACATTTGGTGGCAAGGGTGGGAAGTCAATACATAGGGGATGATTCTCTAAATTTGGAGCCATCAACTCCATCAAAGTACGATTGTCTTCCACCATTTCTCCCCTCTCTACAGCTACCAAAATTGGTTCTTGTGAAACTCCCGGTCTAGTTATCCTCCTCCTTCGTCTCCTACTACCTGCATACTCTGTTAGATAATGTAAAGCTCCTAATTTAGTGGTATAGGTGTGTACCATAAAATGGGAACAAAACAGTATCTAACTAAAAGAAACACTAGCGAAAAAGGGTTAGAAGTAATCGAATAACTAGCAAGAAATTCAGCAGCAAAAACCAACAAAAATAAAAATAAAAACAACATTAACTACTCAACTAACACACTATGCAAGTTAACAACTAGACCTTTAGACTAACATCCCCGACAATGGTGCCAAATCTGACCCACCCCCTTCCGACATCGCTTAATAAGTCATGGGAGATTCACTAATTAAACCCAGAGGGGATCGAGAGATTCAAAGATAAAATTTGTATTATTTCTCTCATTCCTACTACTATGCTATATAAAGGGTAGATAGTTGCAAGACTAGGGTCATCCATAGAGATAATAGAAATCTAAGAGGCAATTACACACAACCACGATCGGGCCATCAATCTGATCATGCGTCAGGAATCTTTGAATCCAATTTGATTCAACAAAGGGCTTACAGGAGTGAATAAGTGTGTAACATATAGTTTCACCCCTTCTTATACTAAATTTAGAGAAAATGACACTTTAGATTCCTATTATTTTTGCTCTTTTTTTATAATATGTTCCTGAAACGTTCACAAATTATTATGAAAGGTTTTCATTTGTTCCTATAAGCTATTCACCAATTTAAGCGTGTAAACATTGTGTCACCGTTTTTAATAGCAATAATGACACGGTAAAGAGTAGTGAACATGAAAAGCATGTATCATAGAATAGATCACAAGTACAATTAGATTGGAGGTGTTTTATTCACGGTGAAAAAGGCCGGCAAAGTCGGTATAGAAAACACAAAAAGAAGAGAAAAAATTAAACATCAATTTAATCTACTCCAAATAAATGTGAACAGTATAGTTTTTTTAATCTCGGTAATCATCGACGGGCCAATTGAGTTCATAAAATGTTTTTATATTTAGGAAATCAATAGAGAACATTTCTCAATAATTTAGAAATGTTTTCTCAATAATTTATTTTAAAAATAGAGAACAATTCTCAATAATTTAGAAAAAAATTAGGTACATGTTACGAAAAGAAATTGAAATCTGTAATTTTACATTTAAAAAACACCGAAATGGTCACTCTCATTAGATTCAAGTGGTCTTTCCGAGCAGTTGGATTGTAAAATAAGTTACTAGTTCTTCATTTTGGTCCAGTGCAGCCGCAGCAGTATCAGTATGTGGCACATTCCTGCTTAAAATTAAGATAGAAAAACACATCCTGACAAATAACACACACATGTTGAGAAACATACCAACCTGAGCTTTTCCTCAAGAAGAACACATCCTGAAGATGTAAACCATCTATGATCATCCAAAAGAAAAGGCCTGTAGAGCATTTGTACATGTAAGATTAGATTTTGCATATTCACAATAAACCCATCTCGAATCCATGTCCTCATGTTCCTATATACAAATGCCTGAACTTGTTATACTTGCAACTACTCCATATGCCTAGGAATTGATGTCGAGACCTTGTTTTCATCCTATCCTGATATCAAACCGATACATCTCCACAGAAAAACTAAGTTCAGTTACTTCCATCATATGGGGCTTGCTCTTGATACCTGCAATTAATATTCAGAGTTACATAGATAAAGATTTCAAAACAGAAGACGGATTGTTTCCACCATCCAACTACCTATGATATACGTATACCTTTTCACATATTTTGGATTTACTCTATAGGATTAAAGCCTGAGCTACCATTTCATGAACAAACAGAAAAAGGATCAATCAACACTCCCATGGGGAGAAATGATCCGTGAAAAATCAGAATATTGGCCATGCATTCTCTCATTCTTAAGAACTAATGTTACATTGCATCAGGAGACTTGAGTTCAAAGCAATGTCACCCGAAATTCACTCACTGTGAGCATTACATCATATGCAGGAAGGAGTAATAAAACCACTGTACAATAAAACCATAACTTAGTCAATTTCAGCTCAGTCATATCCTTGCTCTGAGAGCTTGTGATTCAACTCCTATATATAAACCATTACCTTAATCATCACAAATATAGACCATCCTATTTGGTTCAATTCCCTACGCAAATGTAGGTGAATATTTCAAATAAGCACTGATATAGGAAGCTGTACAGGGGAAATAGACCACCCTTTTTTGTGTTCCAAGGAATTTGAGGAATAGAAATGGTATTGAGGCTGTTAACTATAAAATTTCTAGTTTTCTACTGTGAGCAGCCTCAGTTCCATATCCCAGATTCCATGCAAACAAACACACTGTATAAAATTTAGCAAATATCTGCTGCAATTAAATATGGGTATATTTCCGGGGGAAATAGACTATACCCATGTTCTCATGTAGGTGTAGTGGTACATTGCGAAGAATATTCTCTGACTAAAACTCCCAAAAATTTATAGTTGTCGTCCTCGTATTTTCAGTTCCCTCATCACTAAAAGAGTTAAGTATGCCTTATCAGCTTATACATAGGATTAGCTGATTCTAAAAGGAGGAAAGGGGTAGTACTTGGAAGATCATAATGCAGGAAGACAAAGTAAATAAGTAAAATGTAACTGTGACTGGTATCAAAGGATCTGATGTGACAATCCTATACAATCTAGTAGGAATTTAACCACAAGACTGTCACATACAATCCAGGAGCCAGTTTGTTGGTTTGGATTGCAGGGATCGTGCAATTCCACAATCCAGAATTATCAAGACAGCAATTCCGATAACATTGCCTGGCATAACTATTCAGATAACTTTGCTAATTCACAGTCTAGAAGACAAGTTGGCAACACGTCACCCAATCATAGTTTTAGTTGGTAGTAGTGGTAAACCCTTCTGATCAATGGAAGGGAAGTTCCTCTAGGACAATTTATGGAGGTTTTCCGAAAAGTTTTTAAAGAAAGAGCTGAAATCGCTGATATTGCTCGTATAACAGAAGGGTATTCTTGTTTTGTCAATCACATTGCCTGCATAAAAATGCATGTATAATGTCCGTCAAGACAGTTCCATGAGGATCGGCTACTTGTAAACAAGTTATCAAATTCAACATGGTATGTTCAAAAATTAAAAAATCCAGAGGAAGCCTGTTTCTTTAGCGGTTCTCTGTACACTGGGATGTTTCCATTTGTCCCAAGAAAATTACAGCTCTGTTAATGCAGTAAAATGATGCCATTAGTTGGTTCTCCAATACACTAATCTCACATGTTAAATTGTTTGAAAGACTCCACTCATGAGCCCAAAACTTAGTTTCCTGTAGCATTCTTCTGCTAAATTTCAGGATTTTCAGTTTTTTCCAGTATATCTGCATTGGGTTGACAGATGCTAAATAAGAACTAGAAAGGGACACCACTCCCTAACCTCCACAGGGTTATTCCTCTATTTTCTGTTCCTCACTCTCTGGAACATATCTTTTAAACACATTGCATGCGGTGATAACAAATGGAAAACAAAAAACTGTGATGACATTCCTCTATATATGTCTTAAGTGCAAGAGGCGAAGGGATGAGATGGACATGAATCAGTTACAGAGATATAGAAGCACGTTAATGGGAGCTGATCATACGCATAACTATTAATGTGGAAAAAGTAGCAAATAGAAAACAAGGTAAAAAAATTTTAACCTGATTCTGTAGATTTGCAGCAACGACCCAGCGTTGTGGATGATCTGTCACTGAGCTGTCATTGATGAAAGCAATTGTTCTTGATTCTTCTTCTCTATTGGTAACAAGTGTCGGGGGTAGTTCTCTCATCACCCACAATAAAAATGTAGATGGTATGGAAGTACCTATACATATCAAGACAATTATATAACTTCATCATAATAAAATAGTATTAACACATTAGAATTTTCAAGAGAACCTTGAGAGGGTTGATGGCTGTGAAAGAAAACACAAGGGGGCTCGTGGTCAGTACACATTTTTCCAGCATACCATGCAAGCTTGGGGAAAATTTAGATCTTTTCTCATCCAGTAGCCAAAGTGCATTCCAACAGAAAAAAAAAAAAACATATACAAGTATGTGCTAGATGTACAGATATTAGGTAGTCTGAGATGATTTGCATGCATAACCATGTGAATAAATATGTTCATCTAACAGGATTCTATTGCAAGATGAATGGGCATATGGTGGTCCACTCCAATGACCATACCACAACTCAATCATCACCAAAATATAATCAGGCCAAAAATTAAGGATCAGAGGTAACCGCTATTGAAGATCGCTTACACAAAAGCAACAACTAGCATAAACATATGAGCTACCCTGAGCAGGAAATACCCTCAGGCTAGTTTAGAAATGAAAATTATTTCAAAAAGGTCTTGACTGTGTCAACCAAACTACATTATGAAATGCAGCCTGGAGAGTTTAGCCCTTTCACCTGGCATTATCATTCTGCTACAGATTAATAAGATAATTTTCAATGGATCTACAATTGATGTTCCTACATAGATAATCTGGAAATCAGTGCTAAAAAATTATTGTACAAATTAGAGCTTGTTTTGTTTGGGCATGGTGTGCACAGTTCTCCCATTATGCATACCTATAGCCTCATGCACACACCAAGACAAACATACTTATGAGAGTAGTGTTACTGAGTGCATATTCTTAATTTAGTACTTTTCTTTATCCCCTAAGTGAACTAATGTATACATCATTAAAGTCAATTCCGGAACTCCACAGAAAGGATAAATTATTTTTCCTCCTCATTTGATATCACAACGTCATAGCATGCAGTATATGGCCAAAGGTGACACTTGTGACCAAATATGAGGGATCCGGGTTATTGTTTCTAAGAGGTAACTGGATAACAAGCTTAACCATTTCATTATTTAATATCTATTCAGGAATGCTTCCATACATGATTATAGATACACAAAAAAAGTTAAGAAGAAAAAGAGCATAATGTACAATGAAATAAAAAGAGTATCAATGAAAGAAGTTAAAAGTACCGAAGAAGTAATATATAAGAAGCAGCAGAGAGGTATGAACACCAGTAGTCCTCGGCTGTCTCCAGTCGTATAAAAGCTGTGTTTCCAGAAAAACCATTTTTAGATAAGCAGTATGAAACCAACATCCAACTGAAAAAGAGGAGATAAGTGAGAACCCACAGGTATATCCGTAAACACAGCAAGAGCTGCATTTGAAGAAAAACAAACAACAGAGACTATTGCCAACCCAGCAACCTGCAACCAGCAGAATAAGGACATAAAGCAGTGAAAGCACTGATTATTGTACTGAAGTAAAGATCTGTATAAATTTCAAAAATAGCAAATGCTCGAAAGCAGCCTTTGTCAAGAATCTTTAGATAATAGAAACATGGAGCATGCAGAAACTGCACTCATAATTACTCTGCACCATGTCCAATAATTATAGAATGATATGAAGGCTTAGTTTACGAACAACTACTATCAAGATCCTAATGCTATTTACAGCTATAGGAAATCAAGACAGCAACTGCTCCTGAAGCTGAGCAAGAAACTACCAGTACACATTTAAAAAAACAATAAAAATCTGAACCAAATATAGTCAAGAGCTTACCTTCTGCTTTTCAGATGAGACCCTCTCAGATCTAACTTTGCTCATTTTCAGGAATAATACAAGCCCTGTGCAAGAGATCTACTTGATCAGTACAAGAAAAGTAAAAGAATTTCAGTGAAGGGATCTGCAAAAATTAAAATTAGCAAAGGCTTCTGTAATCCTCCTCTTCTTCTTTTATGCAAATTTCTAAAATTTGATGGTTCACTGACTAGCCATGTAACAAGCATAGAATAGAATGAAACCCATTATAAATACAATCTTCCTCTTCATTTTAAATGTTCCACTTATTGGAGAATAGTTGATTAATTATCAGTTTACATCCTTCCAGCTCCATTTACGTCTGGAGATTCCTCCCCGACAGCGAAAAGTTAAATGAAACATTTGTTCTGACATGTCCGTTGTTCGATAAAAACTATTGGAAAACAGTTTCTATATCGAAAGGTAACTAAAAAGAATAATTATATTAATAGAAACTCACCGTAACAAGCCAAAGCTCCCCCAAGGATGAATACTACTACGGAAAAGAGATCTACATATATCTGCATTACAAATACTTTTGACATCAACACCTGTGCAAAATTATAAAAACCTACTGCACATAATTGCTTCAAAGGCATGAATAGAAGAGGATGAACTAAGATGAAAAAATAATTCATTTCAAGAGAAAAGGCCTGTGCATTACACAAATCTTAGAACATAGAAGCAAACTACTCTCTCAATCTTAAACTTGTTGTCAAAAGCAGTTATTACTGAATTTTTCCCAAATTGCATTCACTCAAGTAAATATTCTCAAATCCCAGTGCTTGTTTAATCAATATGTAACTAAAATGAAAAGCTTTCAACCGACAATCTAGACATAATAGTCACATCTTTCATGAAAAATATAGGAAAAAAGCCAAGAGTTTATTACTCTTCCCAACCAACAATCTAGACATACTGATGACATAATCTGCATGTTCCCTTAAGAAGTTTGTTTCATTAAAGGAAATTCTTGAACTAGACAGGAGTCTACACCAGTGCAGAGCCCTTGGGCAAGATTACTCAAATTTTCTGGCCAAGGAAAAAAATAATCAGGTGCTCTGTCTTAATTCGAGGCTATGAAAAACCTTATGGATATCTCATATGAAAGGATCCATCGTGCTTACTAGAAAGTTTAACAGTATCTTTCTAATTATTTTTCTTCTCTTACACACACAAAAACTCAAGGGGCAGGAGTTTACACCAAAATAGGGCCCTTGGGTAAAATTACTCAGATTGTCGGGTCAAGAAGGGAACAAAGAGGACTAGGTGCTCCATCTTAATTCGAGACTATGAGAAACTTTATGGATGACTTGTAAAAAAGAATCCCCAGTGCTTTCTAACTAGTTTACCAGGTATCTTCTAATTATCTCTCCCTCTCGTATACGCACAAAAAATTAAGAGGATGATCACATTAACAGATGATGTATAGATATGGACACCTCAGTAGGTATAACAGGCACATTCATCATAGCAAGCTATCCGGCATACAAAGTTTCTGCTACTGGAGTTTAAGTCTTGCACACTCCTATGAAGAGGGCAAAGGGAGTAAATTAAGGATTAGTGATACAAGTTAGGAGGTACAGTGAAGGAAGCTGCACAAGAAATAATACTCTGCAAAAGAGTATCTAGAATACTAGAATGCTCTCCATACACTTCATTTTTCTCAATGCCCAGTAAGCTGTGTGTTGTTTCAACTAAGTAGCCTTATTTGTTGTTAGAAGGTATGAAGGGAAGGGGGTTGTGCAGCCTAATATCTGTATTAAATGGTTACACAGTTGACCAAGAACAGTGTAGCAAGTCTAGTGATTTGGTAAATTAGTCTCCGGCAAAATAATTCTTAAGCATCAACTCAAACCAATTGGCAATGAATCTATAAGAAACTGAGGTGTAATACTATTCCCAACATTCAGTACCTCAAACCTAACTCT
>JAULKM010058452.1:0-12433 GCA_032355605.1 Rubia tinctorum
GTTAAGAAAGGAATACTTTTCTGATTGGTTTTGTATATTCTTTTCCATATCTGATTCTGCCTTGTATACCCGTTGTACTCAGTATATATATGAATACACACAGCCACAATTATTTGTGGGTTTTACATTCTATCAGCTCTTCATCCTTGAGAATGAATGTTTGTGCTTTTTCGAAAGCCATTTTCCAAGCCATTTTCTAAAATTTCAAGAGTGGATAAATTCGAAACTCAAACAAGATTTTGAAGAGAAAAAAAGTGCCTTTGAAACAAAAAAATCATATTACCACCACACGTCGATAACTCAATCCAACTCACTGCAAATCTATTTGAGTCATAGTGAATCAGTAGATGTGTGGATGATGGATAAACTTTTCTGAAAGTCATTTTCAACACCATTAGATCCCATCATCCTCCGAAGCTTCCTTGAAGACCTTATTCTCATGGATGGGCGAATCGATTTTAGACCTTATTCTAAATCTCCAGGGCATAGGTTAATTTATCGCCGCTCCTGTCCGCAAGAGCTACTCCTTTGCCTAACCTAACTAATGATCTAACTATAATTCACTATCCAGTCTATTACAGGATATTAATAGAGTTGCTCAAGTTCCCTAAATTTACAATAATTTCAACAAGAAAAGACACAACAGAAGCCATGAAAAGGAGCCCCAGCCACAAGTTTGTTTAAAAAATAAATTCAAGTTCACTTACACAAACCAGACGCTTCTTGAAATACAATCTACAAAGAATTGATTTTTCTTCACAAAGATCTAACTCAGACCCAATTTTCATTTTAAAAAAAAATAAAGTTTCAAGATTGTATAAATCTGGAACCAAAACAAGATTTTGAACCAAAAGTAGCACATTTGAAAACAAAAACATGCCAGCACCACTATTCGTCGGTAACTCAATACGACCCACTGTGATTCTATCTGAGTCACGGTGACTCAAGATCTGAGAACGGCGGATTAAACTTTTCCAAAATCTAATTTTCAACCCCATTAGATCCCGTCATCCTCCGTCACAAATTTATTTGGAAATTAAATTCTAAATCGTAGATCTCAAACATAAAGTTTCATTTAAACAAACCAGGCACTTTTCGAGGGCGAAAATTCCATAGTAAAAAAAACATGCCAGAATATGAAATTTGTGCGGTGACTCACTCCAAACAAAAAAATCTTAACCGAAATTAAGGAGTCGTTAAAAACTGAAATTTCCTCCAAAACTAGACAAACAACAAATTATAAGAACATAGAATAATTGACCAACCTCTAAATCTTCAATGATCCCTCTTCATCCAATCTTCAATGATTTTTTAAGTGGCCGGGAAAATCCCCAACAAAAAACACCATGAACCTCATAAAACAATCAATAAACTAATATATTAATAAAAAAGAAGAAGAAATAAATTACAAATCTGTTTACCCAAAACATTAATATCGTAAAATGAGAAAAAACACATAAACACATTGAAAAACTCAGTCGGAAAACACTAGACTCGTCGGTGGCTCAGTTCAATTCATCATGATTCCGTCTGAATCACGGCAACACGGTAAATCTCGGAATGACGGATTGAAAGTTTTTAAAAGTTATTTTCCAACATCATTAGGTTCTGTCATCCTTGGTCAATGATACAACTTTATTTTGAAGATGAAATTCAAGAAGTAGATCTCAAATATAAGGTTTCAATTACACAAATCAAACGATTTTCGAAGTATAAACCACAAAAAAATGTTTTTTCTTCACAAAAACATAATTCAGACCAAAAATATTTTTGTTTAGAGAATAAAATTTAAAGAATGTATAAATCTATAACCAAACAAGACTTTGAAGCAAAAGTTGCACTTTTGAAAACAAAAACATAGCAGTAACGCAGCTTATCGGTGACTCGGTCCGAGTCATAGCGAATCTCTTAGAGTCACGGTGACTCAGTAGATCTAAGGATGATGGATTGAACTTTTTTTGAAAACCATTTTCCAAACCTCTCGTTATACCCGTCACAATTTTACTAGGGAAATGAATTCCAAATCATAGATCTCAGGTTTAAATTACACAAATCAAACATTTTTTGAAGTATAATTCACAAATGGAGCGACTCTTCACAAAAACATAATTCAAGCCCAAAAGCATTTTTATTTAAAAATAAGGTTTCAAAATTGTATAAATTTGGAACCAAAACAAAAATTCGAACGAAAAGTAAACTTTTGAAAACAAAAACTCAACACCACAACTCGTCGATGACTCAATTCGACTTACCACAATTACATCCGAGTCACGATAACTCGGTAGATATAAGGATGATGACAGGGGTCTTGCTACAAGTTTATTGGAAAAATAAATTTCAATTCACTTAAAAAAAACTAGACACTTCTTGAACTGTAATCCACAAAGAATTGATTTTTCTTCACAAAATATAGCTCAGACCCAAAAACATTTTTGTTTAAAAAATAAAGTTTCAAGATTGTACAAATTAACCAAAACAAGATTTTGAAAATCAAAAGTAGCACTTTTAAAAACAAAAAAATGTCACAACTCAGTGACTCAATCCGACCCAACACAATTCTATCTGAGTCACTTGACTCAATAGATATGAGAATGACGGACTAAACTTTTTTGAAAGCTAGTTTTCAACCCCATTAGATCCCATTATCCTCCACCCAAAATTTATTTGCAAATTACATTATGTAGAACTCAAGACATAGAGTTTCAATTACACAAACCAGACACTTTTCGAACTATAAATTTTTTTCACAAAAACATAGCTCACACCCAAAAATATTTTGTTTTAAACATTAAAGTTTCAAGTGTGTATAAATGTAGAATCAAAACAAGATTTTAAACCAAAATTAACGTTTTTTAAACAAAAACACAACAATGCCATAACTCTTCAAACTTGATCCAACTCACCGCGATTTCATCTGAGTCACGGTAGAGCTTAAATTTTTGGAATGAAAACAAGAGAAGAAAAGAAATAGGTTGATGGAAGAGAGGAAATCAGAGAACTAGAAAAAGAGAGTGACTTAGAATTAAAGAGGAATTTTATAGAAAAAGAAAAGAATTAAAGAGGGGAGCGGAAGATTTGTGTAATTAAATGCGGATCCAAAGTGAGTTGACCGTTTAAAGAAGTGGATTGCTATATCACGTGTATTTTACTTAATTACATTGTTTATTTTGTACTAAATGAATACTTTATTATGTATTTTAGATATTTTTAAATCAATAATGAAATTGAATAGTTATTAATTATTAATTGTATTTAATGTTAAACAATTATAATTAAAAATGATGTTTAATGATGATGTTTAAGAAGTTGGTGGCGGGTGGCGTGCGGTGGCAGTGGCCGGCGTGAGGTGGTGGCGGGCGGCAGTGGTGGTGTTCTCTTCTCCCGGTTCTCCATCCACTTCCCCGGTTCGGTTCTCATTCCCCGGTTCTCCATTCACTTCCCCGGTTCAGTTCTCCTTCCCCGATTCTCCATCCACTTTACCAGTTCGGTTCTCCTTCTCCGGTTATCCTCCCCCTTTTTCCGGTTCTCCTCCCTTCTTTCCCCATTTCTCTCTTTCCGAATTTATTTCTTTTCGGTTCTCTATTTCCCCCATTTCTGTTCTCATTTCCTCCAAATTTTGGTTCTCATTCCCAATATTCCTACCTATTTTCAATTATCCTTCCCTAACTCCCATCTCCCCACATTTAATTCCATTTAATTCGAAAATTGCATTAAAATGTCTATAAATTAGCTTGTAAAATTCAGCTGTGGTAAAAAAAATTCACAACATTACTCTACATTTTAATTATATTTTCAGTTTATTCTATTCACTTAAAAATTATATTTTCATAAATTATATATTCAGTTATGTATAATCAAATAGTATAACATAACTAACAAATTCCTAACAAAACTTCCACAATTTTCTACAGAAATAATAATTTATTTATGTTATTTACAAAATAAATAATAATTAAATTGGATTATCATTAAATTTTACTCTAATATTATTTTATTCAAATGTTATTTTCATAATATCATTTTAAATTCGAACTTTACTTTCTTAATATTATGTTTACTTATACATTCTTATATTATTTTTATATTTCTCTATTATTTATATTTTTTAATTTGATTCAAACAATATTTTCAAATAATTCTATTCAATTATAATTTTAGATTTTAGATTTTAGATTTTAATCTTTTATTTTATTTATTTTCCGAGTTTAAATTTAATTTTAAATCCAAAAATTCAAAATCCTAAAAACCCTAAGCTCCCTTCCCCTTGCCCGCCGTCCCTGAACTCCCTTCCCCTGGCTCGCCGTCCGGCATCCTCCGTCCTCCCTGAGCTCCCTTCCCCTGGCCCGCCATTCCATTTAAAAAATAGAAAACTAAGTTTCACGGCGAGATGGTCGACAGCAGCAGTCGATGGTGGACGACGGCGGGTGGTGGCGGTCGGCGGCGAGTGATGGTCGTCGACGGCGGAAGGAGGCTGTGGGTGGTGGTGGTCGGCAGATTAGTGTGGAGAGGGAGCAGGAATGGTGAAATGAGAGTGAGGAAGAAAGGTAAAGAAATGATATCAATTTCAGCTCTAAAACCTTTAATAATCCCCCACAAAAAAAAAAGTATGTTTACTTATTAGCGCATAACTAGTAATATACAGGGCGTGATACATCAACACCTTTAAAGAATCGGAACACATTATGTCCTTCATGCCATTTAATAAGATCATCAAGGGTATTCAAGTCATTTTATTCCCTACTAGTCTCAAAATGAAAATAAATTAAAATCTTGAATTCAAGATGAGACTAGTAAAATAGGAGGGGTAATCAAAAAGTGACTCATAGACGAGGTTAGAGTTACTAATACTGTTAGTTAAAACTAGTAATTTAGTTAGTATTCTATTGTACAAACTAAAAGTCAAAAACCCAAACTAAACTAAAAAGCCAAAACCCCAAACTAAACTAAAAAGTCAAAATCCTCCAAACATTTGTACATGTACATCAAACCAGATCACCAACTACATAGTCATAACTAAACTGGTTAAATTAGCAACTACAGATGAACCAACACCTATACTTTTGCAGTTGTCTGAATCTGTTTTAATAGTAAAAAATCTTTCATACGACGTCTGCTCACCTCTTTTACTACCATGAACAACCGAATGCAGTTTGTTTACCGGGCTCCTGCTGCGCCTCCCCGACGTCTTCCACTTCAGTTTCAGGAGAACGTCGTCCTTTGATAAATCGCGTACTACTGGAGCGACTGCTGGAGGTTCATTCGTCGTCTTGTTTTCTTTATCTTGCTTTCGGGTCTCAATGGGACTGGTTTTATCACCGGTTGCCTTTGTTTCAATACCCAAGTTGATCGCAGCTAGCTTTGTTTCACATCCTGTTATCTTTGATACAAGATCAGGCCATTCTTTTAACTGATTCCAATCGTTGTCGAACCATTCTTGAGAAAGCCTCATTTCAGTACAGCCAAAAACTGATTCCCGTTTCTCACCTGGAAAGAGCAATGAAAACAGGTTAGCAGAGCTACTTGAAGATGGAAAATGCATTGCCTGCCGGAACAATGAAAACATGGTAAGAAGGTTGGCAAAGAGATCTGACCTGGTAAGTAAACACGAAAGCGATCTTCATGTTGTTTCTCAATCACGATACCCTCCCACCATCCATCATGCTGAAACACATCGACAATGGTCCCAAGATTAAACACAACTTTTCCATTGTAAGACTTCGGTGCAGGTCTAACGGTAGGCCTCCCACCAAATCTTATACCTAATTTGTCAGATGCTGCAACCTTAAATGCTAATATCCATTCCTACAAGAAAAAAGTAGAGAGGATGACAGTCAGATACAGGAGTGAAGAAACCTGGACAAAATTCTTTAGAGGGAATAATAAATAGCTAAAAGCAAGGCAAATGTCCTAACCTCAAGATTCTTATCTTCATCGATAGCATCCATGATATCCTCATACCGCACTTTCATCTTTTCTTTGTGCTTCTTGACAATCTCAGCTCTGAACCAGCAGCCGTTGATCCCACTATCTTCAGAAAGCACTTCAACTTTTGAGCCAACGTCTAAATGTTGATTCTTATGCTCTGCAGCAATTTTATTGGATATGGAAGGTGAGATTTCTCCAGACACACCACCTGAACCCATCTGACCTTTGGATTTAGAACTCACCGAATTGCCACCACACTTCTGTAAAGTTGAGCCAGCAGCCACTATTTTATTGTCATGCTGTGGAGCTTTGTCACACTCTTTGGACCATCGAAGCTTCTTCGGGGGCCTTTTCTCAGCAGCATCAGTAGCATGTTTATCCACCTCTTGACCAGCATGTTTAGGAGAATTGAACCATCTCACTAAATCCTGTTTCCAGTAACCTTTAACTCTGGTAACATCGAATGTCTTTACTTCGTCCTTGTCAAACAGCCTGTGGCATACGAATGGTTCCATCTGAGTACGAGTTGCCCCATTCAAATATATTTCATAGTGCTCAGGACTAAGCACAGTAGCCAGTCCATCAATGCACTCGATACTGATATCTTGAAGACAGAGAGAAAACAAAATCTCTCTTTCATAGTTATGTTGAGGCAGATCGATACCAACCTCATCCATTTTGTGAAACCATTGTACCACAACCATCTTGCTTCCATTCAAGTCCTCATACATATCATTTAAATGAGCAACCAGCCGCTCACCTCCTTCACCCAATACATGTACAAAGTCGTGAGCCTGAAAGGTGAAATGAGAAACTCTATAAGCCAACTAATCAGCTCAGAAATAAGGCAATAAGTTCCCATACAATTAGACAAAAAAACACTTACAGAAATATTAACTCTATTTTGACGATATGATGGGTAATGTGTCCGCCTTTTTTGGCAGGTCCAGGGTGAACCCACCCACAGATGTTTAGTAGATTGATCCAGCTTCTGCATCAGAACATATGTCAGAAAAATTATCCAATAGCCAGCAAAGCACACCAACAGCCATGTTGTAAAAAGCTTAAGGTGTACTTGGGGCGTCTTGACGAGACAAGGAAAGGCATAAGCCTCAGCCTCAGTACAAATATTATTTCAAAGTTAATAAAATAATAATAGAACAGGGGATAACAAATCAAACATCGACGTTAATAAATTAGAAGTCTTAAATATCAGACTTTAATGGCATAGAGTTTTATAATATTTTCCAAATAGATATGCTACCCGGACTTGAACGTTGGGATTAGAAACTAGTTAGGACTTACAATTGGACAGAAATTTTTCAAAAAAACCAAGATAAAGGGACTCGTTTCCAGGGATACTGTCCATCAATAAGACATGGATTTGAAATATAGAAATTTGTTAACCATAAAATATAATGAAAAATCCTGAAACTTGAACGAAAAATCTAGTGAGGTTGAGATGTGTGTATATGGAAACTCTCTTATATATTTAATATTAGCTGAGGTTAACGTCCCATTACACCTAGGAATGAGCACACGCCTTGCCGGAAAAAGGCTTAAGCCTACCCGGAGTTAGTGCCCAGAGGATAAAATCCTGCACCCCAAGTGCTTTTTACAACAATGCCACGAGCAATTGAACAATATAAAAATGGAGAAGACCACAATGTTATACCAACCTTAACAACATTTGAACCTTCAACAGCACCATTGATGCTTTCCGAGAGGGTACCCCCAGGTTTATGTGGCTTGGATGCCTTGATTTCTGAAATATAGACATGCATGTCAACATAGTAGAGTAAAATCATTTCAAAATTCACATAATCAACGAGAAATTACAAATGATACAAGTTTCAGAATGTAGTTATTCAAGCAAACTGATTAACTATGCGTGTATAATAAGAAAATGACACAAAAAGACCATGTAAAGCTAATGCATGCATCATCATGTTTTCAGTAGAGCTGATAACCTCGTCAATAGTCATATAAACTTAAGCTACTGAGCAAAACAACATTTTTGGCTTAACAGTATAGGAGTAACATTAGCCACTGAGGAACAATTCAGAAATCAACCTAGAAAAGGGGCAAGGGAGCCCCAAGTCGATCAAGCTGCTTTTAGAGATCGATTTTTGCATTCCTGCAGACCAGATCATGGTCAGTCCTTCATACCACAAGCATCTTACGTGAGTCAAATCATAACCAGTGGTACTAGGAATGCATAGCCAAGAGCATTAAGCACTAAAAAGACACTATTTTGACCCCCACTAAAAAGACACCATTAATCATTAAAGGAAGCAAAACATCGCATTATCCTTCTTCCTTCTTACAGACTATTGTAGTAATTCAGACAGATAGGCCGGACCAATCCATATCCAAAAAAACGGAGATAAACACGGCAACAGAAGCTAAGACAAAAAAGTTAATATTACAAAAAATCTAATATGTACCTCATAATCATCAAACAGTCAAGAAAAAACAAGATACACTGAGAGAAACTCAAGTATCCTTCAAATTCATGGCCATCCCCCAAAACACCAACTTTATACACCAAACAGATAAAATTCCAAAGCTAAAAAAAACATCATAGTTTTCAATTTCCATTATACCTCTTCCAACCAAATCAAATCCCAACACCCCGTATTTGAAAATTCCCAAAAATACAGCTAAGATTAAATTTGAATCATGGACACCACCACCGCCATAAAAATTCCCAATTCCCCAAAACAAATTTGAAACATGAAACACGACGACTGCCTTAAAAAATTCCCAATTCCCCGAATGTGAAAGTTCCCAAAAATGGACATATTCGCAGTAATAGTTTTCATCACTCAGATTTTGAAGCATAAACTATAACTGCTAAAATTGAAATTGACAGACATCACGACCGCCTTCAAAAAATCCAATTCACCCAATCCCAGAAAAATTCACACACCCTCGAAACCATAAAAACGAACTTAACCAAAAAAAATCAATTTTCCCATCCTCTTCTTCTAATAAAGAATTGTTAAAACAAAACTCCATGCACCGACAAAAAAAAATCTCCAACCCAACAAAAAATTTCGAACAGATCTACGCAAAGATGAAAAATCCCAATTCCCCAAATTTAACAAAATAGTCAACCATTCTCCGTATACGTACCTGGATTAACAATTGAATTCAACCAATCAACAACCTCCCGCCTGGACCTGAGATTCGGCAGAGACGCCAAATTGCCCTGAAAAACACGCCGGTACGAAAAATGGCGCAAAGTTTTCTCCTTGCCAACGACAACCAGATCTGACCCAGACCCGTTTCTTCTCTTCAGATAAAAGTGGACTTCTCTCTTCCCTTTGTCGGTGGAGACGTAGATCTCCTCCCACTTATCGTAGCGCGACGGGTCGAACTCCCCCATGGCTGCGTAGACCTTGCGTCAGGATGACGAATTATTCGTTCGTTAAGATTGAGGTGTGAGGACGAGGAAGAAGGTGTGTAGGAAGAAGGTGTGTAGGAAGACGGTGAAATTAGTTTTTGGTTTTTTTGTAGTAGTAAATCCAAAATTAAAATTTTGAACCAGTATTTATAGGTGGCGGTGTAGGGCTTAGTAGACTTTGATGGACGGCTGAGATTGATTGCGAGTGGATTAGGATGAAACAGAGTGTAGGCAATTCCATCCCTTGAATTGTTAGGTTATTGCCACTTTAGTCCCTGTAAGTTTTTGTTTTTATTCAGAATATTTATTTACTCTTGTAATTATGATAACCTAATATTCCCTCCTTCGATTGGCATTTTTAAAATATATTTTAAACTGTTTATTTTATTTTGACACATTCTCATTAGGCAAAGTTTTGGGAAAGACCGTATTTCCATAGACATATGGAAAGATGAGATTGAATTGGAATTATAGAAAGGTAAAAGGTTTAAGTTGCAATATTAAAATTTTATTATGCAACATTTAGGAGTGATAGGTTTATGACCCGATTAATACAAGCCAAAAATATTATTTTGATTTATTCAAATTTACAGTTTAAACTTTGGTCTTTCCATAAATTATAGAAAGACCGTATTTCAAAAGACAGACTCATATATTATTTATTTATTTTTAGAAAATAAATTAAACATGATTCTTCTGGAAATCGTTTTCCTTTATCGATAATTTCAAAATCAATATCCAAATTATATATTCCTATAATTTCTCGATAATTTATTTATTTGATAATTTTAAGTTAATGTATTTGGAGGTCTCTTTTTTATTTTATTTTGCACAATCCCTCTAAATTATCAGAGACATCTCTGATAGGTATGAATGTATCATAATCCGCACCCACCCACCCACCCACCCATTGCATTCGTAATTACTAATTAGGTGTGGCAATTTTCTATTTAATTTGTCAGCTCCGCCCGAATTATTATTATTATTATTATTTTAGAAATAGAGGTGGGGTGTTAAATATGTTCAGTTACAGTTAAACAGTGTTGGCATGGTATGGCGGAGTCGTTAACTAAATGTGGTCAGTTAGAGTAAAATTAATGTTGGCATGTCACCAATTAATTTGACTCAATTTTAATATCAATTAACTAATAGTCACACTTATTTTTTTGGGGATGCAGACAGGGAGAATGGTTTCTTTTGTAAGGCTTAGAATTTTTTTCAAATTGAGCCTTACAATGTGATTACTTATGTTCTGCAGATAGCATTTCATAAGTCGATACCCCGTATCCTGCTTTGCTAAGTTCAACAACTTTCTATTCTACTTTAAGAGTTTCCTTCACGGTTATCCACTGTATCCCCAATGGTTATAATCCACCTGTAACGTCTTCATTCCTCATCTACAGTTGCCGGAAAACTAAACCCATGGTGGCTCCGTCCTACGGTGTGAGTCCGCCGCCCACATACAAAGCTGCCCTTATTCAACACCCAACTCAGAACAACAAACCTCTACTACAACTGAATCCAATCACTGAATACAAAGGAGAAATTGCGGTCCTATTCGACGATGTCGAAATCGATCAACTTTCGGAGCCGTTCAAGCGGAACCTAATTGGAAAATTTCCAAGAGGCGGGTCTTCCCTGGAATTCATTAGCCACCATTTCAAGAAAATTGGATTCAAAGGTGAACCAATAATTACAGCTTTGGACAGGAGGCACATGTTTATCAAATTCAAACTCGACAAGGATATCCAGCTATGCTGGATCAAGAGAAATTGGAATCTCGGGGGATCAATCATGAAGATTCTGAAGTGGACGAAGAATTTTGATGTGACAGAGGAGCCACCACTGATCCCAGTCTGGTTAACAGTGGAGTTCCCGTCGGCTTATTATTAGCATTCAGATTATATCCCACACATCGCTAGTAGACTTAGAGAGCTCATATTTGCAGACCAGCCCACAATCAATCACACGAGACCATATACAATCCGTTTGTGTGTGGAAATGGATCTTACAGCAGTGTTTCCAACAAGAATCAGATTAGGTTCCACAAAGGACAACAAGTGGTATGAGATAAAGTATGAAGATCACCCAAAATACTGCTGCAAATGCCTTAAGATCAAACATCATGCTTCAGAATGTGGGATTCGAAGGCCACGGGCTCAAAACGGCAAACCTGCAGAAAAATGGGTTCCAGTTTCTATTTTAGCTGTTGCCCAGGATGTGTCAGTTGCTGCTCTAGAAATTCCAGTTCTTACGGAAGAAGTTTCAGTTTTGGCCCTGGAACATCCAGCAGCTGCTCAGGATATGCTTACATGGGACCATTTAGCTTCTCGGAAACAAAATGGCACTAGAGAGGACGAGGAGTTTCAGGATGCTCTGGAAACCATGGAAAAAGGTAATATGTCGCTTGAAAGAGATATGGTTATATTGGATAAGGGTAGAGCCATCACCAATTTCAGCCCAAGGTCCTCAATGAAGAGAATCTCAACAAGCCCCACAAAGAAACCAACATTTGATTCTGTTGATAGGGTATTAAGGAACAGGAAGCCAACTTACTCAAATTGGAGTTCAATGGATGATCTACAGATTATCACCAATAAGGATTACGTTCCTGCTTCTGAATCTCTCTATTCTATAGATAGAAATCAAAATTTTCAAAATCTGAAGGACTTTCATAAGACTTTGCTAATGAAGTATAACATGCAGACACAAACTAATGGAGGAGCTTCTATTGTTGGCACAGTGGATGAGACTTATGGGAGGAAATATGCCACTGATGCCGAAAAAGATCATGTAGAAGGACCTGACGCATAAGGGGTAAGCCTGAATCAGGTAACTAAGGCAGGTACCCCTAAGCTTAAACCTCTAGATACATAAAGGAATTTTTTAACTCTCCAAATATGGTTACTACTCGCTTGAAAGCTAGAAACAAGGTTTCCTATGAATCTTAAGATACTTATGTGGAATGTTAAAGGGATTCATGCTTCTAGACTGAGATTGCAAAAATTAATTCATACTCACGGGCTTGACATCTTGATCATAATTGAGACTAAACAAAAAATTGATAAAATGGACTTGTATAGGACTCAGTTAGGTTTT
>JAULKM010058463.1:0-12432 GCA_032355605.1 Rubia tinctorum
TGAAATATATGGTCAAACATGGTCCGAGAAAGTTGACCAAAAAATAGGCCAAAACTGCTGGGACGGAGGGAGTATCAGTTTGCAGCTTTAGAGCTGCCAGCACCATCATCATCATCACGCACGTCGTCTTCCTCCGTCTCCGCCTTTGCCGAGCCACCCTGAGTCGCCTATTTAGAAGCACCTGCACCGTTGAACGAGGACCCAACCGACTGAGCCACTTCACCACCAGGGTTCCACTCCTCCAGCTCGACCGCGGTCATGCCCACGTCCAAGAGAGTGAACTACTTGGAAAAGCTATGTTCCCTAAAGGGAATAAAAACGTCAGCAATAGCATGACACAGCTCCTCAGGGTCAAAGATAGAAGCCCCCCGGTCGAAGGTCTTCATAAGGGCACCCGCCAAGAACTTGAGCACTCGACGGCTCTGCACGACCTTAGTATAAATACTAAGGAATCCCCTGGTAAACACCAACTTCTTGAAAGCTTGAAGGGACTTGACCTCAGCCTCCAGCCTGTCCAAGACCATCTGCAGGGAGCCGGTGATGCCACGCTCAAGCTCCAAATCAACCTCAAGCACGGAAGCCCGAGAGTGAAAGCGCTCAAGGTCACCCTCCAGGGAACCGGCACGAGCCCGACTATGCTGAAACTTAGCTGTCAGGTAATTAGAAGACTGACAAGCTTGCTCGAGCTCTCCCTGGGTGACGGCCAGATCTGAGCACAACTCTTCCTGCTCCAACTGCATGGCAAAAGTAGAACACATGTACTGCAAAAAAGAGAAATAATAGTCAGGCAAAAAACGAACGCACAGCTTAGGGGAAAGATTAAAAGAAACAAAAACCATAGGGTACCTCAATTACAGAAGAGACACAGCGGTCCGAAATGCTCACAGATCCAGCAACGTTCATGCCGCGCTCTCTGAACCACCCTTCCAGCCAAGCGTTAAAGTGACTTAAGGGCAAGGCCTGAGTCAAGAAGTTAGCACGAGAGGCTGGGCCATCAATGAGGTCACCATCCTTGAGCTCACGAGAGCCTGAGGCCCATTGAGGTAGGGGTGCAGAGCTCGGAGGTAAGACGACAGGCAAAGAGGGCGAAGGCGACAAAGCTGTAGGAGTAGTGACAAGAGCGTTAGCAGGATGATTAAGCAGGACGGTAGGCACAGAGCTGGTAGGATGAGTCTCAGGGACGCTGTTCAAGGAGGGCCCTGCGGGAGTCACAGCCCCGCGATGGCGATTGCTCGTCAGGCGGCTGACATCTTTGGGCTCAGGAAGCGAAGCGCCGAAGCCACAGAGGTATCATAGACGGTAATGGTAGGCTCGGGATGATTGACCTTCCCCCTTTGTGTCATCAACTCGCCGAGTAGAGGGACGGGAAGAAACAGCGTGATGCGATTGATCGGACAAATCGCCTATCAGGTCAACTAGCGACATATCTGTTTCAAAAACACGAGAAGAGTTGGAATATATGGGTAACAGAAGGAAGAAAGCGCAGAAAAATAACATGAGTAACAAAGTCAAGTTGAAAAAGTCCTATACCCCGGAGGTCGCCAGGGCCGTCCACGGGAACAACCCCAACCGGCAAAATCAAATCAGAATGGACGGAAATTTTATCTAAAATAGCAGTATACTAGTTCAGGGCCTTCATTTCCTAGCTGCTAGGGTGCACATCCCGCTCCTTAGTGGGCCTAGCAAAAAACCTACGGCTCGACCCATCAACATCTCCTATCACCATATGGGAGTCTACAAAAATAAACTTCGTTTCCACTAAACCCGAGAGGGAAAACCCCCTAGCAACTTAGAACCACCCGGCCTAAATTTCAAGAAATTCCAATCAGGAGGCATTTTGGCTGAGTGACAGTAGACATGAAACAGGGAAACCATCGGCAGAACTTGAAGGCAGTGGCAAAGAGTCTCAAAACCTAGCAGGACACAGGAAATAAATAGGTAAAAACGCCGGGACCAAGGTGCATTCTCGGGAAAATCAAGAAACGCGACGCTAAAAATGAAGAGTGGATACAAATTTCCAAAGGACCTGGACACATGGCTCGAAAAGAAAAGGATGCGTGGTAGCAGCTCAGGGAAGCGATATAACTGCTCAAATAGCAAACACCCAAGTCTCAGGAAGGAGTGATTTTTTAAATTCAAGTCAGCTACAGTCCCACCCACGAAAAGATACTGGAACCGATATACTGGATGATACAGCCTCTCGGCTTGCGCCAAGCCGACTCAAGGCTTCAGGCCGGGGGAGACTTAATGAGATATGGGTCAATGAGCCCAATAAGCGAAGAAGGCCTGGCCAGCCCAACTCCCATTTTGATGGGTGCAAGTGAGTTTGACGATGAGGAACCAACAGACAAGGGCTGATGTGACTAGCGTTGTCTCATCTAACCACCAACTTATAAACCTAGAGATGCAACTTTGAAAAGTTATTATCACTTACCCAACATTTGAGATATGTTTGATAGAAACCCTAGAATGGTTCTCTCGACTGACTTGATCGTCGGAGCAGGAGTTGCCCTGCGCCAGCCAGCCAGACCATTGTCTCTCTGTCTTGTAGGTTTTCTGTCCGTAGAAAGGATCTTGGACCGTGATTCAAACCATTACCAAAATCAGACTTAACATATGGCTTGCCTTGATCTAAGAGATTCATTTTTCTAAGTTTGATACTGGTAAGTTAGTTCATCTTGCTGAACTATATCCAAGTGACTTTTCTGTAGTGGATCGTTCTCGGCTTCATCAACAACTTAGTACTTTCATTAAGAATGTACAACTTGATCCTGAGTTTTTGGCTATTGAGGACTTCGGAAGTCTTGCTCAAAAGATGGTTCAAACAACAAGGCATACAACTTTTCCACTGGTATATCGTCTTATTAAGTTAACCTTAGTTTTACCAGTTGCAACTGCTTCTGTTGAACACGTTTTTTCAGCCATGAAGAGAATCAAGACTGATTTACACAACAAAATGGGAGATGAATGAATGAATAATGTTAGGATAGTGAATATTGAGAAAGATATTTTTGTTGGGATTAATCGTGATCCAATTTTTCAACATTGTCAGCGTATGCACGGTTGTCAGTGGTTCTACTTTTAAGAAACAAGTATTCGAAAGTAGTGTTTTATGTAGTGATTTATCGTGGAGGTAAAACTCTAATTATTATGTATTCATCATATTATGTAAGCGTTGTTCATTTAAATATTTTCGTATTAAGCGTTCAATTTTATTTTTTCCCTCTCTTATTCAGCCCCATTACATAATATCATGGTTCTGCCACTACCCGTAACTAATCACCAACTAATGATACTTCTGTTTGACTCTCCACCACGGACACCACGAGATTGGCGCTACTACAACTGCCACTACGAATATATTTTGAGCAACAAGACTACACTTGGGGTGGGGAAAGATACTAGGAATGGACAAGGGAAGAAATTATGATGGATGTGCTTTAGAACTGATTTTTTATAGGGTTGTGGTTGGGAGAATCCAACACCACCTTGAGCTGTCGCTGACTGTTGCCCCAGTCGACCGTTGTACCGCCGTTGTCCGCAAGGACCACCGGGAGGCCTGGTTAACCATGCTGGAGGCCGTTGACTGCTATTCTCTGTCGGTTAACGCCTTACGCTTCTGTGGACCTCCCTGGACAGTCAGAACCAAAGGGGGGGGGGGGAACCAGGGGGTGGCGAGGGGGTGTTGGCGCCACCCCTAGGATCCTGTGGCCCAAATTTAGGTCTAGGGACCACCGGAATCCATGGCTTCCGACCCCTCTTCGAAAAGTTGCAGGTGGCTCCTCCGGCGAACGACAGCACACTGAGGAAGAAAATGCTATCATTTATTTATTTATTTTTGTTTCCTAACTTATTAAAACGATGTCGTTTTGATAAGTGAATTGACGTCGTTTCACTTGGGTGAAGGAAAAAAAGAAAGGCCGATTGGGCTGAAACCCAATCGGCCCAAGAAGCAACCCTAAATGTTAAACATGAAACATTTCAACTTTCAAGTGCCAGATTGTATTCATTTCACAGCAGCAGCATCTGCGCTGCATCTGATTGTCCGCTCTGGCCGTTCATCCGTCGGGTCCTCGCCGGCCGCCGTCTGTGCAATTTTTTTCTACTCTCCTTTTCAGCCCCCCTTGCACGAGCTCCAGGTTCCGCCAATGGCTAGAACTACCCTACTATCCGGATATGCGTTTACCTCATTGGTGGAGTTGCGTTTCGTTTGCTGGAGTCGCCAAATTTGGACTGTCGAGTGTCTGTCTCCCTCCCCGGGTCATCGCTCATCTCCTCTTCTTCACCATTGGCCGGCCTTCAACTGACCAATTGTTCTCCTTTGTTTCTGAAAGCTGGCCCATTGTGAGGAGTTTGTCGAGATCAGGTCTGAACCAAATCGACCCATCGAAGGTTCTTCTACGCGCGTTATCTGGCGGTAGTTTTCCCACTCTCTCCGGTGCCAACTTTTCTGATCAAACGCTTTCCAGTGAGTTAGATGAAGGGTGACATCCCTCCTTCTCCGGCGATGACTTCCTAACCTTAGATCTATGACTACAACGAAGATTAAAGACAAAACAGAAAGAAAATGAGAGGGGTAGGCCAGGCGGCGGCAACCTCTCCCAGCTAAGGTTTGATGTTAAGGTTTTAGAGAAGGGAGAATTTTGTTAGGAGTATGTTTTCAGGTTGACTCAAACTGTATATTCAACAAATTGAATCTATACAGATCGGTGACATGTTATACTTAAAGGTAGGTAGTTTTTATTTTAAAACTAAATTCCACATAAACATCCCAATCTACAGATATGACTAATCTATGAGACATCTCCATTTAAATCTATTGAAATCTAGTAAACCCTTGAAATTCCATCCATTTAAATAGTTGGGGACGCCCTCCGAAGAACACTCACCTGATGCACCACCATCAAACCATCACCATTGAAATCGGAACAATCATTATCGCACCTTCATAGAATATCTGCAGGCTTTGAAACTACATCGGGGACCACCGACACAATCCCACAATGCCAGGTAATCTCTAGCAGGAAATCACTCTAATATTCACATTTTTATGGGGGTGTGACTAAAACCTTGAACATCTCTAACGTAGAGAGGGTGAATTAACCACCAAACCAAAACCAATTCACGTTAAAGGTAGATAGCTAATATTTCCAAAAAGCGGTATAACAGTTTTCATTAAATCATCTTTTTTTTAAAACTTTGTTTTAAAGAAATCAATCATTCAAAGATGTTGGGAAAAAATGCTCAACGACGATTACAATGAGTGGAATTGACATCTAATCTAACTAGCCTCTAGCAATAACTAATATTGCAATGATATTCAAATTACACGTCAACCAGACTTGCCGTCTATACCATTACAGAGTAGAGATCCAATAAAACTGTAACATCGCCTTCGAGGATATCAACTCGCTTTTACAAAAATCATGACCGCTTGGTAAAGAGGAACGCATCAATATCACTATACCAAACAGGGGTCTTCAACAACTATAATACCACTTGATCCAAAATGCGATCTATGTTTCCCAAATAAGAAACACCTTGAAAAACACAGATCGAGAACAAGACTCCTACTAGAGAAACACACGATTTGTAAAATCAGATCGAACAAAAATGCATTGACATGAATTATTAAATTGAGTGATCATCATGAACAAAACAATTTAATGATCTATCAGGTCTAAAACAATACTAATGTATGAAAACAAATTCATACTTATTCAATAATATAAACATTAAAAGAACATCAATTAAAAGAATAACCGTTTCCACATCTCCCCATGATCATGGGGAGATGGGGAAATATTTGAAGAAGTGGCTTTTGAGAGGAGAGTTGTGCGGCGCTTATCTTTTTCTTTTAAAAAAACTTAAATAGGACAATTATGCTTATTGATATACAATTTAATCATCTAATTATACAAGGATTAGATTAGATTTCGACACATTTATTTTAATCTCTATTAAGGACACCTATAATGGATCTTTCAAAATTTCCTTTTCTACTCCCTTCATAATGTTCTTCTATTGACACTTCAAAGTCAAAAAATATATTTTTTCATATCTAATAAGTATATATATATTTGATAAATAATTTCCATATCTAATAAGTATATATATTTAATAAGTATATACATATCTAATAAATAATTTTTTCACAAAGTCTTGATTTAGACCAATTAATAGTTCAATGAGGTCATTTTATAATTGATGTAACTAATTGAGTGATTTGTTGTTTTTTTTATTTATTGCAACGAGATTTTTATTCTCCGCATCGTAATTTTTTAAAAATGTATCTCAATGTATGAATAATTATGACTTGACCGTAAAAGTTATTGAAATAATGTTTTTCATAATTGTACCCATTACTTGGTCTAAAAAAACTTTTTTAAATATTTATATGCAATAAAAATTTATAAAATTTTATGTTTAGACAATATTGATTACATAATATTATTTTAATGTAGATATCAAATAAAATTTGCAATTTAAGTAGAGCACTTTTCCCTTTAAAAAAAGCTGGATACAAAATTTCTAAAAGTGTGTCTTGATTCTCAATTTACATTTACTCGTGAATTTAAAGCTGTCCCACACCACATGGGAAAAAAAGGCAAGGCCTAGTTTAGGCAAACACGAACATGTGAACACTTGTACAGAAGTTTATATAACCATTTTTATGTGAAAATGTTCTAAATTGTAATTACGTGAGTGGATGAAATTGAATTTTTTTTAACAAAAATGGAAAGTATGAAAATATAAAAGAAGCAACTCAAAAAGGAAAGTGTGCCAATAATAGAGAAACGAGGGGAGTACCTGTGAAATTCACAATTTAATTATCTTGTAAATGTACCAACTTTTTCATTTTGTCCCAAAAATATACTTTTTAGTTAAAAGTGAGTCTGTGGCACAATTTTGATCCAAATTGATATCAATTTTTAAATGAAAAGTACCGTTTTGAAATATAAGTGAAAAAACGGGTATCTTTAAATGATATATATATATATATATATATATATATCAAAACTTAGGTATCAAACTGTGAATTTTGATTAAAAATAGATACTATTTTAGTTAATCTCTCCCATTTTTATGGCTTCCAAACTTTATCTAAGAACCTAGCTCAACCTCAGCACATTTTAAAAACTTTTGTGTACTCCTCCATACCATATCAAATTGCATACTTATTTTTGGACGTTATTGTCTATCAAAATTTGGCCACATATTTGAATAGATATATGAGTAATAATATTATCGTATGCAATATTGTTGAATTCTTCGTAACAACTAGTTTATAAATATCAACTTTTTATTTACAGTTATCATATGTAGTTAAACATATTAACGGTCAATCATTTTTATTGAACAACATAATAATGATTGGTATGCAATTTGAAATGTAATGGAGGGAATACATTATTCTTGGAACAAGCATGTGGCTGACGAATGATAAAAACGTCATAAGACGACATTCTATCTTATTTCAACCGGTTCCATATTTTCTAGAGAAACTTATATGATGATAGTTTCATCATAACTTATGGTGAGATGAGAAATTAATTAAGTAAAATTTAAAAAAGAGTAAAGTGCTAAAATAACCCTACTTTTAGATTGAAAGTGTCAATATAACCTTGCAAAATGAGAAAGTGCCAAAATAACCCTAAATTTATGATATATGTGCCAATCTTACCCTGAGAGCCAATGACTTCAATAGTCAACATCGAAATTGGTTGAATTTTAAGAAAATGATGAATTTACCCCCGAATTAGAAAAATGAAAAATGCAAAAGACTTAAATGCCCTTTACTATTCTTCTTCCCCCTTCATTTTCTTCTTTTCCTCTGTGCCCCTATTTCTTATTGGAGCAAAAAGCTGCAACTTTCTTTCTCCCTTCATTTTCTTCTTCCGCCTCTCCCCTATTTCTTCTTGGAGCAAAATGCTTCAACTTGTTTACTTTTCTTTTTTCTCCCTTCGTTTCCCCATTTCTTCTTCCTCGCCGTGGGATGTCGATGTCGTCCCCTTTTCTCCACCTTCTTCCCCGCTGCACCGGAATGACGATGAGCCAACAACACCGCCGCCGCCGCCACCGTTACGGGTAAGTACTTCTCTAATCTTTCTGCCTTTTCTTCTACCCTTTTGGAAACTCAGTTCGAAACCTAACATAATTTTCATTTCTTTTGAGAGAAACAATCAGTTTGTGAATCATCTTGGTCTGGGGTTTTGGTTTTGTGCAGCTTTCGAGCAATCAAATCCGGCCATTTCCCTCATTTAATCTTGTTTCTACAGCTGTTTTACTTCTCCGGTCATCAATTTTGTTCGTTATTTTGTCCTTTTCCCTAGTTGGACGAGGGTCATTTATTCCGGCGGGGCTTTGCGAAACGGACGGTGGCGAAAGTCGTTAAAGCTGGAAAGAGGTTATCGACGAACTCCTTTACGAATTCAAATCAATTTTAGTTTCTCTTTCATCTATTTTTATGTTTAAGCTTAGCGTTTTAGATCCGTTTTATTTACTTGTCTGCATTTAGAAATGGCGAGCATTATTACCCATACCATTTTTCCGTTATTCGAAACTTCATTGCTATCTTCTTTGGCGTGTAAAACGTATAGTATCTTTCTATCTTCAGTCATAAGAAGAAGAAGAAACCGGACGTGGATGGAGGCGGCGCCGAGTGTCAATAACAAGGAAGAAGATGATATGGTGCTTTGTGAAGAAGGGAAATTGCTTTTGCAACAAACAACTGCCCAAACGGAAGAAGCTTGTTGTCGTCGTAGACATGATAGCTTGCTGGCGAGGAAGAAGAAGTGGGGGAATGGGGGAGAAAGAAGAAAAGGAATAGGGAAAGAAGAAGAATTAAAGGAACTTAAGTCTTTTCCATTTTTTTCTTTTTTTTTTCAATTTTAATTTGGGGGTAAAATTGTCATTCAAATTAATTCCGACGTTGACTATTGAAGTCAATGGCTCCTAGGGTTAGATTGGCACATATTTCATAAATTAGGGTTAGTTTGACACTTTCTAATTTTACAGGGTTATATTGACACTTTCATCCTAAAGGTAGGGTTAGAAAATCATTTAACCTTTTTAAAAATTATAATAGGTATCTCATGTCATTTTTATTTTAAAATAATTGTACTCCCTCCGTCCCAAGGGAATCTAAACACTTTCCTTTTATGAGTGTTCCAGAGGAATCTGAACATTTTCCTCTTTTAGTAAAATTTAATGTTTCAAAAGACGTGTTTGCCCTTAGAGAATTAAAAATTAACATCTATTCCCATTCTCACAAACCCTTTCCTCTCCTCTCTCATTTTACTCCTCTGCCACAGACCCTTTTTCTCTCATCTCTTTGCTCCACCCTCTCTCTGCCTCCGCCCCCTCTCATGGCCAGCGCCTCTCACGACCACCCCTCTCATGCCTCTCCCTCCGCCAACCCTCACTCTAAACCCTAGCGCCTCCTATCCGCCTCACCATTGACTCCACCCCTCATCTCCGGCATCATCTTCCTCTCTCTATCTCCCCACCTTCAATCTACATCCATATCATATGTTTCTCGCCAGCGATTTGGGGTCTCCAATCTTCATATTATATATTTCTCTCCAATCTTCATCAATCAGCAATTTGGGGTCTCCAACGCCGGTGTCGGGGTGAGGCTTTTAGGCCGCGACATCGGCGAGAGTTTGGGTGGCGACACTAGCGGGGTGGATGGGGGTTTTTGGCTGTGACACTGGCAAGGGTTTGGGTAGCGACACCGGAAAAGGTAGAGGGTGCGGGTTTTTGTAACGAAATAGGCATCGGGGTGAGGTAAGAGGTGATGGCGGAAGGATTTGAGAAGGAGGAGGCGGCAGAGGAAGTTCAGGATGCGGTGATGAAGGATGGAGTTGACGAGGAAAATGACAGATCTTGGTTGACAATGACAAGGGTATATTAGTCTTTTCACCCAGGGGAAAATTTGCAGAGAAATTTTCTCTCACTGTAGATTCCCATGGGATGGAGGGAGTATTTAAATCCTCAGTCTTATTATAAAATTAAGTGAGACCGTCTCATCCAATTCTTTGTATATTTTCTAAACTTATCCGTTTTGTTTTACTCTTATTTCAGTTCACTGTGATATGCATAATACATTCTAATTTCTCATAAAATTAAATGGCAAATATTTTGTTCTTGCATGTTAACAAGAACGGGAGCAATTTTTAAGGGATATTCTTTCCTAAAAATGAGATGATTGTTGGATCGATAGAGCCGAACGTGACGAATCTAATCAAACTACAGTACAACTGATAACGGATACCTTCTCCCTCTCTCCACCACAATCTCGCCGGATTCAACCATCAACCCACAGTAACCTAATCCAACACCATGTCGGCTCCACCCCTTGGCGTGAGCCCGCCCTCCTATGCAGCAATGGTTACCTCAAATTCAACCCATCAAACACCATCCAAGCTAGACCTATCCCCGACGACGGAATTCAAGGGCGAAATCGCCGTGCTCTTCAAAGAGGAAGAAATTGATTTGCTAGCTAAGCCATTTCAGAAACACTTAATTGGGAAATTTGCTCGGGGACGCCCTACTCTGGACTTTATCCGACAGCAATTCAAGAAGATAGGCTTCAAGGGCGACCTGACAATCAAGGCTCTGGACCACCGGCATGTGTTCATCAAATTTAACCACGACGAGGATACTCCGAGGTGCTGGATCAAGAGGAACTGGAATCTTGCCGGAAACCTAATGAAGGTGCTAAAGTGGACGAAGGATTTCGATGTCCATGAGGAGCCCCCAATAGTCTCAATCTGGGTAAACATTGAATTTCTTCCCGTCTATTATTTGCATCCAGATTCTATACCAGATGTGGCTAGCAGATTAGGCAACCTCATATTTGCAGATCCACCAACACAGAACCTCACTCGACCCTCTACCATTAGGCTTTGTATCGAGATGAACCTTACATCCGTATTCCCCACCAGAATCAGGCTGGGTTCCAGCACTGATAGTAAATGGTACAATATAACCTATGAGGACCACCCCAAATACTGCTCCAAGTGTGCGAAAATAGGCCACTCGATCCATGAATGCAACCTAGGCAGAGGCATTAGGCCACAGGTTCATGTTGAGGCAGAAGAGAAGAAACCAGCTGTGAAAGAAACCACGGAAGCTGCCGAGCCCAAACCTACTCACACGTCTTCTCAGGTCTGGTATCCCATCCAAAAAAAGTCCCAAGATCAGCCAGAGGTACAAATGGACTCGGATGAAGAGATTGAGGTATACGAAGATGCTCAAAACCTGTTTAAAGCGCAGCAAGAGGAGGCACAAGTTACCATTACAAACACCGAGCTCAACAGAACTTCAAAAGGTGAACATTCAAGATCAAAATCACCTGCCTGGAGAGTTAAAGCGGTACTATCGGCTAACCGACCATCAAACCGAGCTCCAAGGAACAACAGAGGATGGAGATCCTCCGATGACATAGTGAGAAATAACAAACCAACTTCCTATCACACACAAGACAGACGGGCTATACTGCAGGATCTTAGGAGTTTCAGCAACCGTTTTTCTCTCCTCAACAATAGAGCTGAAGAACTCCAGAACGATACTGAAGCACAGGAAGGAGATTCACATCAGAAATCAGACACTCCTACGGATGATGCAAATAATTCCCCGGGAGGATTACATGTACGTAAATCAATGGCATCAGAAACTGGGGCAATAGAAACTGGGAGAGAGGAGGATTTTAGTATTCCACAAGGTCAAGAGACAGCAGGTGAACACAGTCAGCCTCTCTCACAGAATCAATACAACCAGGTACAGCAGGATCAACGACCAGGTATCTCTGACCCTATCTCGGATAGAAGGTTTTTCAATTCTCCCAACCTCATTATGACTCGTGCAAAAAAGAAATCTACTGTTTCCCCATGAATTGTAAAACTATAACATAGAACATTATGGGACTACTGAAGGGAATAATCAGACTTAAGAAATTAATATACACCCACCGGTTGGAGGTTCTAATACTGATTGAACCAAAGCAGGATAATAACAAAATTGAGCACTTCAAACGTGAACTAGGATTTGATGATAGTCTGGCTCTAGAGGATGGTCACATCTGGATTATGGTTAGGAATTCATTTACTGCCCAACTCATCACCAAACATGAAAGTTTTTTGCACCTATCATTGAAGCATAATAGCACTGACACTGTTTTCCATGTGATTGCTGTTTACGGTAAACAGACTAGGTTAGCAAGACTGAGAATGTATGCAGATTTGGAATTGATAGTGTCAAATATAGACTGCCCCTGTTTAATAACTGGAGACTTCAATGCAATTCGAAGTATAAATGAGTATAGAGGAATAGGATCTCCTAGTCTCAATTACATTAATGATTTTGATAATTTCTTAACTTCAAACAACCTTCAAGAAATAACAACAGTAGGTAACCTCTACACTTGGA
>JAULKM010058474.1:0-12430 GCA_032355605.1 Rubia tinctorum
TGACATGGATATAAACAAAGTCTAAAATTAATCATGTTTACAAAATTTTCATCATTTTTACTTAATTGTATTTTCTCTTCGGTAATCCACTTTAATCTTTGTTTTACTCTAAAATTTATAATTTCATTAATAGGTACATATAAATTAGAATTATATTGGTATAATTTGAAATTTCAGGTTACTATTTGTAAGAAATATTTTCATATTTTCATAATTTTAATTTTCAAATATTATGTATTTTAATTAACATAATTTAATTGATATTAATTCTCCAAAAGTATTAAATTGGTATAAAATTGTGCATGTGAAGATTTAAGATTCAAGTTTCAAATGTTTTGAAAAGTAAGATGGAGATAATATTGAAGTTTGAAATATTTTGAATAGTAAGATGAAGAGCTGGTTTTCAAAAACAAAAAATATGGAGAGACGGAAGAATTAAAAGGAAAATACTAGAATTAAATGAGTTGTCAAAGTGAAGGCCTCACTTTCACCTTCAGTAATTAGAGGGTCTATTTAAAGTTTTCAGTACACTTGTCATCCACATCATACTGACCCTTTTAATTGGCTCTTGCATTAGAGATGGAATTTAGCTCGAGGGTTTATCAATCTGATGTGTACATTAACTTTTTTTGAAATTGACCATTGGGTTGGAGATGCTCTTAGAGTAAAGTGTCAAAATAACATTTACTTTAGGTTGAAAGTGCTAATACAACCCCGTAAAATGAGAAGGTGTCATAATAACCCTAATTTTATTACGTATGTGCTAATATAACTCTGAGAGCCGTTGACTCCGATTGTCAACACCGGAATATATCTAATTTTAATGAAATGGCAATTTTACCCCTGGTAAAAAAAGAAAATAATTAAATTGATAACCCTACCCCTTTTCTCCTTCCTTTATCATCTGTCGCCAGTCTCGATTCCCCTTTTCTCCTTCCTTTATCCTCCACTATCTGGCATTGATTTGCTCCACTGCTTGGCCAACCATTTTCTCCTTCCTTTATCCTCTGTCGCCGGCCTCGATTCGCTCCGCTACCTTTCTTCTCACGGGTTTCTCAATCGATCGGTCTCTCATCACTATTCTCCTTCATTATTCTTTGTCGTCATTTCTTCTTAATCGATCTAGGAGGCGTGGCCTTCAGCGGCGGAGGTCATACTGTACCAATTTATTTGGGACAGAGGGAGTATATGAAACGGTATATTTGATCCTTTACTGTCAAATCATCCAACAAACATGACCCAACCCGCATGATTAAATCAACATCGAACTGAGACCTCCCCACCTCAAACTAATCACACTAGAAAGGTTCAAACTTGACATTTCTCTCCATTATAAGTGCCCTCACGGTAGTGATATGACAACCACACAAAATTTTATCTGACCACACATTTTAGAGCACGCCAAGGAAAATTAAAAATGAATAGTTTCATAGCTCGTTTAACTAAAGGTATGGTTGTTTCCGTTAAATGTAAGCTCCTATGATAAAGTAGCAGGAAATTGGTCGTCCTTTGGTCGCCAAATATATCTTTCTGTACGTCACTAAAAAACATTTTTTGTGTGAATGAATGTCTCTTACCTGAAGTAGTTTAGATATACCCTAACCAATCTAATCAAAATGACTTAGTCTGACTAGAGTGAAAGATCTAAAACGATATTAGCCTACAGTCTAGAATGAATCTTATGACTGGAATTGCTAAAAGCCTGATTGTTTAAACGACTTTTATCTCCTGAGACAAATCAATCATGGTGAAGACAACCGAATCTAAATTTTAAAACACCTCATTGTTAAGCCAGAAAAAAAATTAAAATCTAAAGAAAAAAATGTGAGTAGGGTGAGAGATAGGGAGTGGGAAGGCGGGGTTAGGTTTGGGGTTTTTGGCCGTCGAATCTTACCCGGAAATCGGTGAGTTCAAGGTGGCTGACTGTGTGCTTTAATGCTCGGGACGATGTCCTTCATTGGGAGCTCTTAATGCTTGCAATAAGCCAGAGCACCTGAGCTGGAAGGCCGATGTTAACGAATGACTGAGCGAGAGAGGCGCGTCTGACAATCTATCAGAAATCCATTAGTTAAAGTGTACGATGCTGAAGCAGCTCAGTCAAAGAAAAAAACTACAAACCATCAACTCATATCAACTTAGCCTCACCTGAATAATGAAAAACATCAACATCTGAGAAAAAAACCAAACATCAACAAAAAAACTACAGAACCTTAAGAATAAAAATTCTTCAAAAAAAGGGCTTGGTGGGATTCAAACTCAGGATCACCAACCTCAAAGTTTAGACTAAAAACCACTACACTAGAGTCTCATTACTGAACATACACTTAGTCAAATAGTATTAAACCTCATCATGTACCTCAAGAACATAAATTCTTCAAAATAAAAGTCATAGTGGAATTCAAACTAAGGTTAATAACCTCAATGTCTAGATTAGTAACCACTACACGAGAGAACTTTTAATGATCATACAATCATTCAAATAATATTAAATCTCAATACATCTCTGTGACAAAAAAACAAAATTAAACCTCACCTCTCATGCTCGGAAGCTCAGTCTGCCACCGCCGGTCGCCGTCGACCGCTGTTGTCGCCATCAGCTGCTGTCTACATCGTCCGCCATTGTTCGCTTGTTTGCACGCACGAGTCATCTTCTTCAATGGCGCGTGCGGATCTCACGCGTTTGAAGGAAGAGGTAGCAATGTCGTCACCTCTTCGTCATCGTCGCCTCGGCTCGCTCCGCCATGGACTCAATAAGGATGTGTCATTGCAGAGCGAGTGCGAGAGGTTGCATCGTCGACGGAGGAGCTCAGATTGGTGGCGAGAGGTTGCACCGTCGATGAAAGAGCTCTGCCATCCTTGAAAAGCTCAGATCGGTTGCACAGCGGTTGCGTCGTCGACAGAAGAGCTCAAATCAAAAGAACAGAATCATCAGAGAAAGAAGAAGAATCGTTGGCAGAAGAAGAAGAAGAAACGCGGCGGCGGAGCGGTGGCGCAATAGCAGTTACCCGTTCTGTTGATCGGAGGAGGAGGGAAGAAATGAAAAATGAAAATTTTGTGATATATATAGCATTTTGATAATTGCACAATAGCTCTCTAAGTTTATTAGCATATTAAAAAAAATCTCATTCCAAATAAAACTTACAATAATTGTAAAATAAACCTTGGCGTAAAGTTTATTCTGCATAAAACAAGACTTTGTGAAGTATACATCACTATGTACAAATTTAAAATATTATGATTTTAAAATGGAAAAAAAAATTATCTATCTCTAAAAACTACTTTTGGACAAAAAAATCAATGCATAGCTAATAACTTTTTGTCATGAAAAAATTCCTTGTACCTACTTTATTAGTGATGCTATGTAAACATTAATGATCGTCCAATATCACACTCACATTAACTTGATATCCTATCCTCTCTCTAGAACGAACGGCACCAACCTCCAGTATGGCGAAACCGGAACAGTGGTTATTCACACTTCTGTTTCTGCAGTTTTCTTTTCTTTCAGGTTGGCAATGGCGGGTTCGACAGTTAAGTTTCTTCCAGGCTTTGAAGGGCCACTCCCTTTCGAACTCGAGACGGGGTGAGTTTCGTTATACGATCGTTTTCATGATCTTAACCTAGGTAGCTAGGCGATGAATGTCGTTGCATGATCTTGATCAGGTACATAGGAGTCGGAGAATCCGAGGATGTGCAGCTGTTCTACTACTTTGTAAAGTCGGAATCGAATGCTCAGGTGGATCCTGTTGTACTTTGGTTGACTGGAGGCCCTGGTTGTTCCTCATTCAGTGCATTTGCCTATGAATTGGTTACTCCCTCTATCCCAGATATATTTACAAGAATCTATTTTAAGGTCTCTAACAAATTAATATGTTTGACTTGATAAAGTGTTTTCCCTAAATGATTTGTTATTAAGAGAATGAATAAATAGACGATTACAGAGATAGAATTCTAGTTTAAGAATAACTCTAGTTTAGTCATCGTTTAATTATCAATCTGACTTATCCGAAGACCTGGCCTCCCTTAAGCGAAACGTCGAATTCTCAGAGACGCAAAGTTTGGATCTGAAAAAACTCAAATAACGGACGTAGATGACCCTTGGTGAAGATGTCCGCTATCTGAAGGGAAATAGGAACATGGGCAACTCGCAGCTTGTCAGAATAGACTAACTCCCGAACAATATGATAGTCGATGTGCTTAGCCTGCTTGTGAGCAACCGGATTCTGAACCAAGAAGATCACACCGTTGTCACAAAACACAAGTAGCACACCAAATAAAGGAACATGAAAATCTTGCAAAAGATGAGTCATCCAAACAACCTCAAAAGTAGTGTTGGTCAGTGCCCGATACTCAGACTCATACTAGAGCGAGAAACGGTGGGCTGTTTCTTTGCACTCCAGAAATCCATATTACTGCCTAAAAAGGCAGCATATTCATAAGTAGAATGTCGAGTCTCCAGGTATCCGACCCAATCAGCGTCTGAATAACCAAGAACCTCAGGTGAGAAAGCAGCTCAAAAATTGAGACTGAAGTGCAACGTCCCTCGAACATAACGGAGAATCCTAATAACATCCTAGAAATGATCATCCCGAGGGTCCTGAAGATACTTACTGATAAATTTAACCGCCAAGGCTAAGTTTGGACAGGTAACAGTGAGGTACTGGAGTGTACCCCAACCAAAGACAGATAGAAAGTTAGATTCTTGAATTGAGGACGTGTGCTGCTATGAAGCTGAAATTTGGCAAAAATGGAGTAGAGACAGGCACTGCATCTGACATCCCAGCCCAAGTGAGAATATCTCAAACATACTTTTCTTGGCCAAGAGGAAGACCCAAGGAAGTAGGCGTAACTTATAAGCCAAGAAAGTAATGAAGAGCACCCAGATCTTTAATGGAAAATTCCTTATGTGTGCGATCAATGAACGGTTGGATAAGGGTAGAGTCATTTCCAGTCAGAATGGTGTCGTCAACATAGATAAGAAAATAGAGCAGCGAAGAACCCCAAGACAACACAAACAAGGAAGTATTAGCATAACTGCAACGAAAGACAAGTTGAGAGAGATTGATGCTGAACTACTGAAACAAAACCCAAGGAGCCTGAGTCAGACCGTAGGTGGCCTTACGTAAACGGCATACATACTTTGGATGAATCGAATCCTTGTAGTCAACCTGCTGTGCCATATAAACGAAAGAATCGAGCACGCGGTTGAGAAAGGTGTTCTTGACGTCCAACTGATGAAGAGGCCAGGATCGCATGGTGGCAATGGCAAGAACAGTCCGAAGGGTAGAGACTTTGATCACTGGACTGATCTTGTGGTCAAAGTTAAAACCAGGCATCTAAGTGAATCCCAGAGCCACTAAGCGAACATTGTAACAATCCATTGTTTCATTAGGTCGATACTTCAGCCGATAGACCCATTTGGATCCAACAATGTTGATGTCCAAAGGGTGTGGAACAAGATCTCAAGTGTGCTAACTACGAAGGGTTACAATCTCTTCGTCCATGGCTGAAACCCAAGAAGAATCTTGAAGAGCGGAATGATAACCAGTCGGCTCTTTCTGAGCAGTGAGAGCCGCGAGAAGACCGTGAGCATAGATATCAGAATAGTCGCAATGTTGAATGGTACCAGTGGCAGGTCGAGTAACCATCTTGGAGAACCGAGCCTGAGGCAGAGCTGTGGGATGAGCAACGTAAGCCGTTGAGAGTGAACCGACATGATTGGCCGGTGGGGAGGGACTGCCGATAGGGGTGACTAGCTGGGACATCTGGAGAGGAAAATAAACCTCAGGATCTGAGAAAATGGTGCAAGCCAACGGGGTTGGTGGCACAGTCGGAGACACTTGCGGTGTAGAATCTGACTCATGATCAATAAATATCGAAACATCTAACACTTTAGATGGAGAACCAGTCCCTGATGTCGTGGAAGAGGCAAGGGGAAAGTAAATCTCATCAAAATGGGCATGCCGAGTGACGTGAACCTTGTCGGTAGAGAGATTAAGGCATTTGAAACCATAGTATTGGGAACTATATCCGATGAAAATACAAGGAGTACTGCGAGGAGACAACTTATGATCACCAAATGGGCGTACAAAAGGAAAAATCCGATAACCAAATGGATGAAAGTTGGCATAAATAGGATCCTGATGATAAAGAAGTCCATAAGGTGTCAAACCCTGCAAGACTGGCGTAGGTAGATGGTTTATAATGTAGACCACCGTCGTGAACGTATCATCCCATCGTGATATCAGTATATGTGAGTGAAACAACATATTAAGGCCCATTTCCACCACGTGATGATGTTTGCGTTCTCTGCGCCCATTTTGCTCCGGAGTAGATGGGAACAAAACCTTATGATAGATTCCATTAGCAGCAAAATGAGATCAGAGTCGAGTGTTTAGAAATTCAATGTCAGCATCACTTTGAAAAACCTTTATTTTGGATGAATATTGATTTTTCAACAAATGCCTCAAACTGCAGGTAAATGTCAACAAAATCCGACTTGATATGAAGCGGATATAACCAGGTAAATCGAGAAAAATCATCCACAAATAAGGCATAATATGCAAAACCATTTCCAGATAAAATCAAGGAAGGGCCCCATAAATCACGATGCACCAAATCAAGAACATTCTCAGCACGTTTAGGGTTCTCAACAAAAGCCAACCGTTGACCTTTTGCCATAACACAGAGGGCACAAGTATGCGGTTTAGGCAACAAAGAAGAAACTGAAAGCAATTCAGACTTATTCAAACTAGAAATAACTGCACTATGCACATGACTTAGGCATGCGTGCCATAGCTCGTACGAAACCTGCATCTAATAACACGTTAAAGCATAATGACCGAGCTGTGCGGACGACCACGGTCGGAAACAGATGCAGCCATGGAACTGGACTAGAACTGCCGACCAACGCGTCGACCATCGGAATGACCTCCTCTGCCAGTGCGTCTACCCCACGCGCGGCCTCCCCTCGTCAGCGCGTGATCCCATGCATGGCCAAGTTTGAAAAGTAACTGGACTGGCGGCTGGATTAAAATAGCCCTGCAGACTTTGTAAAAATGCCTCGTGGTTTTTGGCACGAGCAATTACATCTGAATATAATGGCGTAGGAACAACAATACTTAAAGGAGCAGAAAAATCCTTTTACTCATGACCAAGAGCAGTAAAAAAACTAGATGATCTAATTAGCATTTGTGATCAGAGAACCCATAACAGATAATTGTTCAAAAATATCATTAAACTTAGATGAAGTTCTTGATTGTTCAAAAATATCATTAAACTATATTTTTGAAATGTGGCGGCAATATTATCCCAGATCTCCCTTTAAGTTGAGCAATCTGGAATCTCCGTGATAGCTTCTACGGTGAGGGGAGAGAACAAAAGACTGCAGACACGTTCATCTTCAACAATCCACTGATCGTACTCGACTTTAGCATTCTGATAAGCTATCATGGGCATCAACTTTGTCACCACCAGAGGGTGGCGACATGGGGGAGTCGGTCAGCGTCAGAGAGGGAAGGGGCAGACAAGGATTTGATCCGTCGATGAAACCAAAAATCCCTTAAGGCTTGAGAAGATAACCAGCTTGGTGCTTCCACAAGAGATAGTTTGATGACGTGAGCTTGATCTGCATCATGTGGAGTAGAGTGTTGTAGAAGAATTTTTTGTCGGTCATAGTGAGTGAGAGAGAGATGTCGGGATTGCTTCAATTTTGATCGGAAAGGAAGGGGGGAGGAGTTCGATCGCAGAAAAAATAAGGGAGGTGGTGGTGGCCAAATAGAACAAGAAAATGTTAGGGTTTAAGGGTTTGGATCAGAACTTTCTCTGATACCATGATAAAATGTTTCCCGTAAATGATTTGCTATTGAGAGAAAGAATAAATAGACAAGATTATGGATATAGAATTCTAGTCTAAGAATAACTCTAGTCTAGTTATTGTCTAGTCATCAATCTGATTTATCCTGACATGACTGTTAAACATTTTTAATTTAGATGAGGTCTCGTGACAGGTGACCCATCTTTAACTTATGGGCAATCCACTGTAATTTTTCACTTAAACACTGTATTTGTTAAATTAAACACTAAATTTGAGAATTTTAAAATGTATTTTTTATTCTATTTTATATATTTCACATTCAAATACTCATTAGTACTTGTTTTAACTTATAAAATAGGGAATATTTAATTATTTAAAAAAATACAACTTTTGAGTAAAAAAGTTAAATGACATATCCATAAGTTTATGGATAAGCCTTTCCCGAGACTTTCTCTTTAATTCATTAGTAGTTACAATAACAATGCATGAAAAATAGATATTTAGAAATTAAATGCTACGACGATTATAACAATATCACATGCACTATTATAAATGCTTATAAATCTATTCAAATATATATATGTACATATATATATATGTGTGTGTATATATGTGTGTGTATACTCCCTCCGTCCTGGAATAAATGGCACTTTTACTATTTCCAAGTCAAATTTGACAAACTTTGACCCTAATTATATATTATTATATATAAAATAAAATATCATGCGAGATATTGTTAGATATTGTTAGATTCGTCTTAACATCTATTTTCCAAATATCAAATTTTTATACAAAATTATTGTGTGTAGTTAGAGATATAGTTGGTCAAATATGATCATTGAAAATCGTGAAAAATGACATGTCATTTATTCTTGGACGGAGGGAGTATATATATAAACATATTTATATATTTATATATATATATATATATATATATATGTGTGTATGTATGTATGTATATATATAGAGTCAGAATTCAGTTTAGTTCAAATTAGGTGAAAAGAACATTGACATTACGGTAAGTGTCACAATTTAAATATTGTCACAATTTAAAAGTGTCACGTGCACCAAGTGTTAAGAAACTTTAGCAGAATATTGATTTACCTGTTGTTAAGACATTGAAGACCATTTACAACCGCGTGGTATACAGGGCCATTACAATTTGAGAGAGTGGAAAACACAAGCAACTTTCCCTGATTGATTTTTCCTCTCTTCTTGTGTTTGGTTTTTTCTTCATGAAATTTCTGACAATTTAATTTTAATTGGCGCTAAATATCAGTTTGCAAACTTTATTTTCCAAGACTCTCTAGTTGGTACTGGATTTTCCTATACAACAAATCCTCAAGCTCGTAAATCTGACACTATGTTAGCCTGTAATGAAATTTACGAGTTCCTTAGAAAGGTATTACTTATAGAATAAGTATACATTTGTCGAGCTTTTATTATATAGTGATACGGAAAGTGACACATGCTTGTGTAACACGAGATCCGCCACATTTTATTCTAGTGTTTGAACAATTAGTAATGGTTCGTTTCAGTTGATTCTTGCAGTTTTTTATTGATCGCTCTGAGTTTATCTCTAATCCGATATATGTTTGTGGTGACTCCTTTTCTGGTCTTATTGTTCCAATTGTTACTGAATTGATATTCCAAGGTAAGTATAAAATAACACTTTTTTTCTTACATTTCAAAACTTCAAAGTTAAATTTCTCATTTGGGCCTTTTTACACATTCATGAAATGAAAAGGGAATTGAACAACGTATTGATCTTAAGGTTTACCTCTATATCTCATATTTTTCGTTCTGAAATGAAAATATGTCCTTTATTTCCCTACGTTTGATTGTAGTATTTCAATTTTTCATATTTAGAATCTTAAATAAAATAGTACTTTGTATATGTGAATAGTTCAATTAATACCCAATCAAGTTTCCTTCTGATGATGAAAGACCACATTTTCTGTAAGTTACTAAATAACCGTTGAATTTAAGATACTATCTTAAAACATGACAGTTTATGTTTAAATGTTGAAAAATATGAAATACCATATAAAAATAATGAAACATTACATACAGCAAAAAATACATTATAAATGATATTTTTCAACATAAACAAAATATAGATTATGGTTGATTTACTAAAAATTGCAATCAAACCAATTTAAAAATATCATATGATCATTCCATAATTTATAATTAAAAAAATCTTTCACAAAACTATTATTCAAAAGTTCTTCATGTCAAAACTACTTATTAGATAGCTTAAAAAGGTTATTTATGCATCAAAATATAAAGAATTAAAATGACTAAACACCTAACCCTTGATTTTTCCATTATAAAATAAGTGACCCCTTATGATCATATATTTTCAGGGTTACTTATTGAGAAATCCGTTGACAACTCCGACTAACGAGGACTATCAAGTGCCATTTGCCTATGAAATGGCGCTTATTTCTGAGGAACTCGATAAGGTGTCACTATTTTCTGTCACTTTGTTTCTGTCACTTTGTTTCTGTCCTAACTACTAACGTTTACTAATTAGTTGCTGATGTTATTAACACTCTCCTAATGTCCTTACTCAGTATCAGAATAAATCAGTTAGATGATTAAATTTGATTTTATCTTATTGACTAGTTAGAGTTATATTAGAAGTAGTCTACCTTCATGCTTTGTACTCTCTATTTATTCTCTTCAGATCAAAAATATTAATCACGGGAAATCATTCTTTCATGGTATCAGAGCAAGTTCTGATCCCAAATCCTAAACCCTAATTTTTCTGCCTCCCTCCCTCTCCTTTTCCGGCGACCAGAACCTCCGGATTCCGGCCAAATTCCGGCACATCCGAATAGATTTTCCGGCAGCTTTCCGGTAGCTTTTCCTGCACTTTCCGGCGAAAATCTTTCCCCTCGTCTTCACCAGATTCGGCTTCGGTTCTTCACACCAGCGGCTCCTACTTTCCGGCCGCCATTCTCTTCGGTTCTTCATCCCGGCGACGCCATAGCAGTCTTCTACGGCGGTGGCGATCTTCTCCGATGACTCAACATCGGTGGTCTTCTCCCGGCGAGCTCGGCTTCCTTCCACGGCAGTATCTTCCGGCCGGACTCTCCTCCGACAGGCCCGTTCCTTTTTCCGGAAGCACAAGGTCTCCGTTCGGCGACCAGAACTCAGCGACCAGAAGTCGGGCCTTCGGCGCGTTCGACACACATTAGGCGCGTGAGATTCACGCGCCAGAAGCCATACACACGGGTTTCTCCACGCGCGCGTGAATTTCACGCGCCAGCCTTCTCCAGCGCGCGTGAACTTACGCGCTGCACCATTTTTCCACGCGCCCAGCGTGTTTTCTACGCGTTTTGCGGCTTATTTGGGCAGAATTTTTGTGTCTTGCTACATTTCTTTTGCTCTCATGGATATGGCTCATTTTAATTCTCGAAGAAGTCCACGTTCAGGATTTACTGGCTTTCCTTACCATCGACGTCAAGCTGGCTCCAAGTGGATTGTAGATTCTGGTGCCACAAAACATATGGCATCGTCCCCTGCTTCTGTTGATCATGCCGCACCTTATTATGGCTCTTCCAGAGTATCTGTTGGTAATGGTTTTCAACTCCCTATCACTCATGTTGGTAATTCTCGGATTTCTAAATCCATATCTCTTTATGATGTGCTCATTGTGCCTGACATCATTAAAAAAAAATCGATTAGCAAATTAACTCAGGATTTAAATGTTGTTGTCTGCTTTAATGATCGCTCATTTACCATTCGGAATAAAATTACTAGTGAAGCATTGGGTCACGGTCACAGTGAAAATGGACTTTATGTATTAGACTATGGTGCACCTGCTTTGTTATCTACAGTGGAATCAAATAAGTCGAGTGTGTCTTTTGAAATCTGGCATGCTAGACTTGGTCATGTTCCGCATTTCGTTATTTCTGGTTTGCGAGCTTCTGGATATTTATCTGTCTCATCGATTTTGCCGAAACCTACCCTTTGTGATGCATGTGAAAAGGCTTAAGGGAAACTTTTATCTTTTTCTTCAAATGATAAACGTGCTGCTAGGGTACTTGATCTAGTTCATTATGGCTTATGGGGACCCTCTCCTATTTTATCCATTGATGGCTTCTCCTACAATGCTATTTTCATCGATGATCATTCCTGACTCACGTGGTTCTACCCACTGCGCCGCAAATCTGATTTTCGGAATGTTTATATCCATTTTGAGGCTTTTGTAGAGAATCAGTTCTCTTCCACCATTAAGGTGTTTCAGAGTGATGGGGGGACTGGGTTCGTAAATGGTCTCTTACGAACTCACTTTCAGACTAAGGGCATTCACCATCAGATTTCTTGCCTGTATACTCCTGAGCAGAACGATCGGGCTAAGCGCAAGCATCGCCGCATTATTGAGATGGGTCTATCTATGTTATATCACTCTCATGTCCCTCTCTCTCACTGGCCTTGGGATTTTGCTGCAGCTGCTGACACTATAAATTGGCTGCCAACTCCTGTCCTTGGCGGACAATCACCATATGAAGTTATCAATGGCAGAGTTCCTATATACACGAACTTCCATGCATTTGGTTGTCGTGTGTACCCTTATCTTCGTCCTTATGCAGCTCACAAACT
>JAULKM010058484.1:0-12430 GCA_032355605.1 Rubia tinctorum
GGATTGATTTACTTAGATGAATATGGTAATTATTTATATTTATTTTAGGAGTTCTAGTTATATATGGTTTTAGCTTCATAAAGCTGCCATAATTCTTTTTAGTTTCTATTTGTAATGACTGAATTTTACCTCTATAAATAGAGGGTTCGGTCGAGATTATGATACAACTTTAACAATCAAATATTCAGAATTTTTAGTTATTCTCATTATCTCCATTGTTGCTTAATCCTGCGGGTTAATTAAGTTTCAATTTCCTTTGTGAGTGTACCTTGCGGGCTAGACGCTTATAGAGAAAACTTGTGATCTAAACCTGCAGGAAATTTAGAGAGCAAGTCGGAGTTGAGTGTACCCTGCGGGCTAGACGCTTGAGCTTTGTGCGAGTTTGACAAGTTGGGCGTAATTCCTATTCAATTCAAAGATTCGATATTCCGCAATCCAGAGTCTTCGCAAGGAGATTCATATCACCACTGGTCCGGCTTGTCCTAAATGTCCTTGTAAATTTTACAAAAATGCCTCGTGATTTTTGGCATGGGCAAGAACATCTGCATTTAACGGAGTAGGGACATCATTCATTAAAGGGGCAGAAAAATCCTTATATTCAGGGCCAAGAATAGTTAAGAACAATACAATCTGATACACATTCGAAACAGAATTGCCCATACCATATTATTGTTCAAAAATATCTTTGAAATTGAGATGAAGTTCATGAACTGTAATAGTTTAGAGAATACCATGTGCATCTGTGCGAAGACGAAGAATGGTGGAGGCACTAGTGTTCTGATAAATAAGGACGAGATTATCCTAGATCTCCTTAGAGGTGGCGCAATCTGGGAGTTCCGCAAGAACTTCAGCGGTGAGAGAAGAAAATAGCAGACTGCAGACACGTTGATTTTCAGCAACCAATTGATCATACTCGTCTTTTGCTTTCTGATAAGCAATCTTGGGATCAACCTTGCCACCACCAGGAGAACTAGAGACTTTGCCAGCAAAGGACATGGCAGAGCCAGCGGCAGAGGCGGCAAAGTCAGGCATGGATTGGTGCCATCGATGAAACCATACGGGCCTTGAGAACGAAGAACATAACTAGCTTGACGCATCCAGAGAAGATAATTAGATTATGTGAGTTTAATCTGCATCATATGAAGCAGAGTGTTGTAGGAGAGTTTTTCATCAGCCACGGTGAGGGAGAGGGACACCGGTTTTTTTATCGAAAAGGGGGGGAGGTGTTGAGCGGCCGCCGAAAAAAAAACATAAAGAGGGAGGAGGCAGCCAAAAATAAAAAAAGAAACTAGGGTTTAAGGGTTTGGATCAAAAGATGTTATGATACCATAATAAAGTGATTTCCCGTAAATGAGGCTGTATTCATAAATTGAATATATAGAGAGATTATAATAGAGGTAAAATAAGGAAATGACTCTAATCTATTCATCATGCTTATCCTAATCTAGTCAGGAATCTGAATTATTTTAACAAGATGTGCTATATTGCACTTAATAATGATATAATAATTCATGTACCCCAACATTAGTTTGGACATAAATTATGCAATGTTGAGATGGAATAATATCACAACACTATATTTAAAATGTTGGTATACGTAACTATATTAACATGAATTTTATTGATGATATCTTGCTATCATACTCAGTGTCGTTATAGTATTCTATAACAACATTAGTAAAAAAAATGTCATAAAATATATGTTAGGATAGAGCCATTTTTCGGGCCACTCATGAATATTAGTTGTTGGAATTTCTTGCGTAAGGAAATTGCTCACCTCGCCTTGGTGTATTTCGATACATATGCTCGCAGATATAAAAACTTGTTTAATACTCACTTTTCCCACTAGACAAAAAGCTTCAAACCTAAACATAATTAAAGAAATCATTTTTTCATCTGATAGAGGAAATGCTATTTCGCTAAATGGTGCCAGCTGAAATTAATGATGTCTGCCGAATCATAAGTGGATTAATTAACTGAGTTTTTATGCCCTGCCGACACTATAAAATACTGTTACTAACCTTTTTTTTTCTGTTAATGAATAAGAAGAAATCCCATGAAAATAATATTCTATTTATTTTCTTAGAAAATTTCTGAAGGGCGTTATAAAAAATTAGTTGTGTTAATCACAACAAAGAAAAAACAGAAATCTTCTCCTAACATGCATAATATATTCGAAAACATCAAAAGAAATCTAACTATGAAATTCAAAAAAATTAAGTGAACATGATTTCACTTGAAATACCGTGATTTTAGCTTAGATATGTTGTCGTGGTATGTAAGCAATTAATCCCTCCGTGCCAACAGAATTGGCCACTTTACTTTTTAAAATTAAATTTCATAAACTTTGACCGTAAATATATATTTATATATATATATAATAAAAATATCACGTGAGATCTTGTTAGATTTATCTTAACATCTATTTTCTAAATATTAATTTTTTATACGGAATTGGTATATGTAGATAGATATATTGATGGTCTAAAGATCGTGAAAAAGTAAAGTGACTAATTCTGCTCGTACAGAGTGAGTATACAGGTAGCCCCAACATCAATTAATTTATGGATCGACTAATCATTGAAACAGGCCAGAAGCACATCAAATTAATTAATTAGTTTAGCTGCATCATCGCGGGTGGTGCAGATGGAGCATGGCATGTGGCAACTTTGATGCATGGACAGTTCTGGATCAGGTACGTAGAGTTGTATGGTTGAGAAAATCACCTATTTTCTTGATAAATTAATGAAATTAGGCTGCAAATTAAGTGCTTATCTCCGCCACAATGGGAAGCCAAAAATAATTTACATGTTACATGTCTATTGATGTTTGACAGGGTTAAATAGAGAAGGAAAATGCCATCGAAACATGTGTTTAATTGATATAAGAGCAAATTCAACAAATATTTTATGTTTAAGTATATTATAATAAGGATTTTATGGTTCTGTTTGGCAGAGGTTATAAGTTATTTTGCTTATAAGTAAAACACTTTTAGTGCTTAGTAAAGTGTTAAAAATAACTTATTTTGATAGCAGAAACTATTTTTGAGAAAAAAATAGAAGCAGGTCTTCCCTCTGCTTTCAAAATAAGTAAACTTTGCTTATAACTTATAAGCACACCTCTCTCAAACAGAGCCTCTATCAATTTATTTTGTTATTAATTGGAAACATTATATATATTTGACTATCTTTTATTTAGTAAAATAAATTAGATAAACTAATGAAAAGTCATAATTAAATTAAACTAAACTTCATCAAATTAAAATTAATTGAATTAATCTGAATTTAGTTGAAATGCAATTAAAGTGAAAAGAACTTGTCTAAATCATATCCCTAATCTAATTGTTGGGATTTCTCCTCAAATTCCAAAAATAACAAGAATTAATGGAAAGAAACCCAAGAGTCTAATTAATGAATGACAATTCAAAAGTTTTGTCCATGAATTGATTAGATTCATGAATTGGAAAACATTTGTGAAGGAAATAGAAATCCTTTCCCTCGTAAGAAAGGTTATAGATAGTAGTTATCTTATACAATTAGGTTTCTTTGTAAGTTATATTATAGATGGTAATTTCCTTATAGATTTTAAAATTCTACTCTCGTTAGAGTTAGTTTGTAGTACTATATAGTGCTGTTCTCATGATTGATGAGGTATGTTATTGATGACAAACCCTCATGATTTGCACTCGAACTCTTATAAATACAAGGAGAGTTAGGAAGTTGAGGTAAAAAAATTTAGATGTCTATTCTGGTGTGAGCTTTCTTCACTCTGGGTTGGGTGGTCCTACATGACATAATTCCTAACATTTATAATATGTCTGACACACTAGGTAATAAGATTAATTTGTTTATGTTCTTGGAGGCCCAACGCGTTAGGTGAACCACTTTAAATTTTGTGTTACTCTATCTGTCCCAACCGAATTTGCATATTTTTTATCAACTTTTTCAAGTCATGCTTGACCACTGATAACTTTAGTTACATAAATTAATTAATGGTGTATTAAAATTTGATATTTAAAAAATACATGATGTAGAAATCTAATAATATCTCGCATGTTGATATTGGTTCCAATGTACTAATACTAATTAAAATTTATGGCCAAACATGTTTTGAAAAAGTTGAGCAAAAAGTGTGCAGATATGATTGTGATGGAGGGAGTATTTTTGACAGCTTTCTTTTTCTATTATCTTGAACTATGCAAGGGATTAATTTTCCAACACTAATTCCAGTTCACATATTTAACTAATTAGGATTGTTAAGTGCATTTTATGAAAGAGATTGATGAAATCCCTCTTAGGGTTTGCCATTAATATTCATCAGATATATAGGAGAGTACTTCCACACAGTATTACGATATACTAAGAGAGGAAATATATGCCAGTATACAACATATTCTAACAGTCCCGCAGTCGAAGCGGGAGGTTCTCGAACGCATAAACTAGTTCTGAACTAGTGAAATAAAACATTAGGTAAACTTTTCGTGAAAATGTCAGCAAGCTGATGGGATGATGAACGTGAAGAATACGAACAAGACCTAAAGCAACTTTTTCCAGAACAAAGTGAATGTCAATTTCAATGTGTTTCGTCTGCTGGCATTGGACTAGATTGGGCGAGAGGTATAAAACACTGACATTATCACAGAAAATAATTGTGGCCTTGGAGATAGGAGATTTCAGCTCGAGATATAGGTTTCTTTACCAACAAGATTCAGCCACTGCATTAACAACCGCACGATACTCAGCTTATGCGCTAAATCGTGAAACAGTCGGCTGTCGTTTGGATGACGAGGAGAGGAGGTTGTCACCTAGATAGAGACAATAGCCAGAGGTAGAACGTCTAGAATCTGGAAAACCAGCCCAATCAGTATCACAATATGAAGTAACCTGTGTAATAGGGTCGGAGTGTAGAGAGAGACCAAGAGAAGTGGTACCTTGAATGTAACGAAAGATATGTTTAAGAGCATTCAAGTGTGCTTCCCGAGGATCATGCATATAGAGATAACATTATTGAACTGCGTTAAAATATCTGTCCTGGTGAAAGTGAGGTACTGTAAGGAGCCAACAAGAGAGCGATAGTGAGTAGGATTTGAATTATGAGGGTCGGCATCTTGGCTCAGTTTTGGGTTAGTGTAAACTGATGTCTTGCAGGGATTGTATGCCAGCTTTTCGTAGTATTTCATAAGCATATTTCTATTGACTTAGATGAAGGCTTAAAGAAGTCTTTGTCACTGAGATACCCATGAATTAGTGCAAGAGACCTAAATTTGTCATATAAAATTCATGGCTAAAAGCCTAAATGATGCTATTAAGAAAAGGCACCGACGAAGCAGTTAAAACTATATCATCAATGTAAAGAGGTAGATGAGCCTTCTTTGAGCCATTGTGATACATAAAAAAATAGGGATCGGACTTTCAACCGACAAAACGAAGACATGGTAGGTGACTAGACCGTTGAAACCAAGCACGGGGAGCTTGCTTATGGTCGTAGAGAGCCTTGTTCAATTTGCAAACATGATACGAAAAGTGACTACTAACAAATCCAGGAGGTTGCTCACAGTAAACCAATTCATTGAGACTGACATGAAGGAGGGCATTCTTCACATCAGGCTGGTGAATGGGTCATTGCTTCGACAAAGAAAGTGTCAGAATAATGCGGATTGTGGTAGGTTTAAAAATTGGGGAGAACGTCTCATCAAAGTCAATTCCATGTTGTTGTGAGTAGCCTCGAGCAAGCTATCTAGCCTTTTATCTAGATAGATGGCCATATGCTCCAAATTTGTGGCGAAAGAATCATTTTCCCGACACAATATTAGCATATTTTGGTCGTGTAACAAGATCCTAAGTCATTCTATTTATCAAGGCATCATATTCCTCTTTCATAGCATTAAACCATTTGGGGTCTTGAATGGTTGTGTTGTGGGTTTTCAGAATGGGAGATATAGAGGCAGAGAGGTTGAAGATAGGTTTGGATATTCCATCTTTGAGCTGAGTACGCATAGGGTAGCCATAATCAGTCTGGATGGGTTCCGTTGGGGCGGTCTATAGTGAATTTTGGAAAGGTGTGGGAGAGTTCATGGTAGTGGGAGGAGAATCATTTCACGAGAAAGAGTTGAGAGGGGGAGTTATGAGAATAAGAGTTTGTGGGAAATGGTGTGTCAACGGTTGAAGATGGAGTACTATATGACGGTTCAGGAAGAAAGTGAGGGTCGGGTATCGGCGAGAGACTTTGTTCTTGAGTAAACTGATCGAGAATGGACAAATAAGATTTTGTGTTAGTGAGGGGGTAAGGGAATGTATCAAAAATGACATTGGGGACGAGGAAGATGGCATGCCACTTGGTGTAGTTGGATGGAGAAAATTCCAGAAGAAAGGGAACTTAAGTTTTAATACTCGCAACATGTATGCCTTGTTGGTGAGCAATGACTATGGCAGAAGAGGGAGGATTTTCCCTTGTTTTAGAGTCATCTGTTTTGTTGTTCGTAGAAGATTCGGTGGTGCGGGGGCTTTTTGGTGATTCAGACATGATGATGGCAGTAAGAGAGGCAGTAAGAGGGAGATTGGCAAGGGGAAACTAAGAAGATTTGGAAGAAGAAAGTAGATGCTCTGATACCATGAAAATGATAGATGAAATCCCTCTTAGGGTTTGCCATTGATATTCATCATATATATAGGAGAGTACATATGCACAATTGTACGATCTACAAGGAAAGAAAATATATGTCAGTATACAATATATTCTAACATATATTCTATCAGTTTAAATAAGAACATGATAAAAAAAATTATTTACAATTATTTAAAAGTGAGCTCTTATAAATATTAGTATAAAAAACATTGATTTTAAAACAAACTTAAGGGTAAAATGCATTTACGCTCCTGAGTTCTTTGTTTAGTGTTGATATACCCTATAGTTTTTTAAAAGTGCACATATACCACTCTCAATTTATCAAAAGAACACATAATCCTCCCTTTTTTTTAAATGCACATATACCGAGGAGTATATGTACACAAGCAAAGAACTGGGGGGTATGTGTGTCCTATCGAAAAAACAGAGAGGTGTATGTGCATCAATCAAGGAACTTGGAGCATGAATGCACTTTACTCCAAACTTAAAAATATGCAACTAAAGAGATCATTTATGCTATGCAATTTCTCTCATATTTGCCCTCTTTTTAAAAAAAAATGAAAAAACATTACGCGTCCAACACCCCATATTAACTTCAAATAAAGATGGTGGTAAAAATAAACACTCATTTCGTATCAGTCAAACTTGCACAATTTTTTTTTTAATTTCTCAAATAAACATTTTAATTTAACTGTGTACCTACTGACAATAACGACACACAAAAATTTGATATATAGAAGCTACATGTTATGACGAATGTAATCATATCACATACGATAAAATTATTGTTCGTATATGCATTCAATATGTAGTCAAAATTCGACTACTTTGATTGAAAAAAGAATTATGTGCAGATTTGGTTGGAACGGATAAAGTAGAAAACTCCAACATAGATAACTTTTATTAAAACCAATTGCAAGTTGCAGTTTAAAACCATAGTTGCTATTTATTGGCAGGCTAGATTTTCATCATCCAGTCAAAATCAAAGTTGAAAGGAAGTTAATTTTCTTATTTAATAAAATAAAAAAGTGGAAAGGGAGAATAAGTTATGAAAATGACGTGGGAATTTATGATGTTAGTGATGTACAGTTTGCCAATCAGTTCAAAAGGCACTTGAGTGAGTTAAGGCATAAAGCCTGTTGGCCACTAAATTAGCATGCAAGGTCCCGGGGTGGGGATGCAAATTTTTAAATGGATAGGTTACGGACTTACGTTTCGCAATTAGCCTGGGGTTCAGATTTGTTGCTTGACGTGCTCAAATTTGTTGCTCAAGTTTAAAATATGATCACTTATTTTTAAGAGTTTAATCATTCGTATAGCTGATTCATGAAGTTGTTCACAGTGATTTGTGGTTGTAGAAAAGAATTTTAATGGCAGCCGCAAAGTGACCATCTCAGGGATACTGGAGAAATTGATTGACAGAGTTCACTGCAAAAGTTAAATTTGAACGAGTGATCATGAGGTACTGAAAGACACCAACAACGGATCAATACAAGGTGGGATTGGTAAACGGACACTCAAATCACTGTAAAACTGAGATAACAACAAGAAATGAGCCAAGACATGCTCCCTCCGTTCTATTTTAAATTGCTTATTTATTTTAAATTGAGTCTTAGTTTAAGTAAGCAGGCTGTAAGAAGACTGGTAACATAATCATCAAGTCGATGAGGTCGTTAAGTACTATCTCGTGCACGAGTGCTAGTTCAATGACTTTTGACAATACTTCTTTCGTCTCAGATAAATTGACACAATTTAACTTTTGGAAGTCAAACTGAGCCAAATTCGGTCATTACACTACTACAAATTAGAGCTATCGTAACACTTTTCTTGCAACACTTATTAAAATGTTACAATAATTTATAAAGTGTTAATTAAACCTTTGAAAAGTGTTACCTAAATTTTGAAAAGTGTTGCGTTAGATCTAATGTAACATCGGCTAAGGTAATACTTGTAAAAGTGTTGCAGTATTAGCACCTAAAGCAACACTTTGAAAGTGTTACATTAGTTTTAGTTCGTAGTAGTGTTAATTTACATTAATTGTATGTGTAAGACTACTATCATGTATAGGTTATAGGATTCGTAATAACATATATTTTAATATTATTATTTTTAAATATTTTTTACACAAGTAAATAAAGATATTAATAGTTGAACACTGATTAAGTTGACTTTAAAAAGTCAAATTGTTCCAATTTATCTGGGACGAAGGGAATATAAGGATTGCATTTTCAAAGACCTCCATCGCATGATTACTATTGCTTTACAAAAGAGATTATTTGTCAGAAAATTTTGTATGTTGAATAATATTATGTGTGGGGTGAGAGACTAATAATAACATGACAAATGCCTAAAAAAATGAAGTTAAGCCAAATAAAGAGAAGAAATTAATTTAAAATTCTTTTCCACCTCATTTCATCATACACTTATCATGTTATTATTAGTCTCTCACCTCAACAACATACAAAACTTTGAGTGAATTTGTAAAGAAAAGTTCCAAAAGAACCGATTACATTATGCTAAACATGTTAGTTATGATTCACATTTTATGGAATTATAACTTTAATCCAAATTGTGAAAAGTGAATCATCACAGGAACATATCCAAAAGCGCAACAAAACATATCTTTACTCTTTTACTCTTTACTCTTTACTCTTTACTCTTTAGCCCATGAAAACTCTTCTATTTTCAGACTAATGCACACTCATGTAATACATGGGCTGGCATTTTCATTCAAAATATTTTACCAATCAACTTACCAATCAAATCACATATTGTTTGTATTGAATATGTTGGTAATTGATTGTATGGTATGGTAGTACCGCACCATACACTTGTGATGAGACGGTAATGGTATTGAGAAACTATTACTATAGTAATACCGTACTGTACCACACATGTATATATAAAAATATCACTAATATAATGTAAAATTGAGATTTTGTTTAGATAAATTTCAGTCATTCGTCAATATTGTAATAACCAACAACAATTATTTAAAAATATGTAGTTTATGTTTTAGTTCCAGTATGTTGCATATTTTTAATAGTTTAAATAATTTTAAAATATATATATTTTTCTTGACAACTAACATTTTTGTTTTAAACCTTACAAAAAAAAGTTAAAATTATTATTATTTTTAAATATATTATAATCTACTTGTTATAGTTAGTTTGATATTGTCTCGATTATAATTAGAGAATATTTCATTTTCTAACGTTAATATTATACAATAGAAAATTTTAGTTATTTGTAATATCTTTTATAAACAAAAAATCAATTCATTATATTTTAAATTTAATGGTATTCTACTATACCATACCGATACCAACCAACTTTTTGGTATACCGATGTGTTGGTATACCAAAGATAGGGTATGGTATTGGTTTTCAAAAGTTATATACCGACATTGTTGGTATGGTACGTGGTATTAATAAAAGTGGTGGTAACTGTACCGATTCCACCCCCTATCCCTCCTTCCCAACAGTAATGACATATTTGCTTTTTCACTGTGTTCAATGATCATGTTTGACCGTTAATATCTCAAACTACAAATAAAAATTCCTGCATAAAAAATTAATATTTAAAAATACTCCCTCCATTCCACTCTAAATTGCTTACTTTCCTTTTTGGTCCGTCCCACTACAAATTGCCTAATTCAATTCTTTCCTTATATAGTATACAATTGGTAGATACAATTATCATTTTATCCCCTTAAAATTTATTAATTTCAGCAGAATCAATTGCATAACCTACACTAATAACATGTTAACTTATTTAAATCACTAAATTAAACTAACCTAATAACACTAACCAACTAAATCAGTAAATATAACTATAAGAATTCAAATGACAAAAGCCTAGAAACTCCCAACGAGCACCTCCCTTCATACCCAATCAATGGTGGGACGGAGGGAGTACGTCTTAGCAGAAAATATATAAACAAAAACACTTGATAAAATAAAATAATAAAAAAAAAAGGAAAACGAAAATGAAAAGGTTCAGCCATTCAAAAAATTCCCCTCCTGTAAAAAAACCACTATCTACACCCCAATATCTGTCTCTTTTGTTCTAATCCCCAATATGGTTCAACTCTTTTCATTAGCATCCTCAGTTTTTGCAACTATTGTAGACACCCCATTAGCAGTTGTAGCTTCATCTTGGGCCTGGACCTGGGCTTGCTCAGTCACAGCAGCTTCACCTTGGGCCTGAGCCAGTTCAATCACGGCTACTTTGTCATCCTCTTTACCATGGGCCGGGTCCCATAGAGCCTAATCTCCTCCTGGGCCTCCTTCTCATACTGGTACCAAGAAGCCCAGTAAAGATAATGGAAGAAATTAAGCATACTGAGCACCGCCAAGAACCAGAAAAAGTAGTCCAAATGGTTCTGATCCAAAAGCTGTGCCTCCAACCACCCCCGCTTCTCCGCCGTGGTTCGCTGCATCACGGTTAGAGGAGCAAATAATCTCAATAATCTTTGGGACCCATTAAATACAAGCTAATGTGATGAGAAATTTCCATTATATTCTAGTTTGAGATTATGATCAAATGTGTTTTTATAGCATTGAGTTATAAGGAGAAATGGGATTGGGATACCAATCTTCCCATATACCCATTTGAAATTTGGTAATTATGGGTACCCAATTAATACTCGATTAATTCCCGTATTTTTATGAATAAATTATTTAATGTAATTAGACTCCACACAAGCGTGAATATTTTTTTATTCTTTTCTGACTATTTTTATAGTTTCATTTTCCAAATTTCATCAAATTCCTACTACGACTGTAAACGAGTTTGTTCGAGTTCAAATTGTTTAAAATATTTTAAACTCGGTTAGATTCGATTGAACCTGTAAAATCACGATTCACCTCGAGGTCGAGTGAAATTAATTTAGTTTGAGCTCGAAAACGAGCAATGAATAAATATATTATAATATTTAAATTATATAATAAAAATGAAATATATATATATATATATAATATGTTGGCTCTGTAAACTCGACGAGATTAACGAAAAATATTAGTTGGGTTTGAACTCAAACTCAAATACTGTACGAGCTTGAATATTATAAATGCTCGAGGTTGAATACTGTACGAGCTCGATCTCGAATACTGTACGAGTTAGATCTAGAATACTGTACGAGCTCGATCAAATTGGAATTCAGGTCGAGATTTGACCAGCTGTTCGCAATTAGTTTGCTTTGTTTACACCAGAACTATTCACGAGCTCGAGTTTCGTCGCACTAGGGATGTAAACTAACTGAACTGAATTGTTTACGAGCATCTCTATCAAAGCTCGACTCAAATTCAAGTTTGACCGAATTTGAGCGCGGTTGAACCAACTCATATAGTATTCGAGTTCAAACCCGAGCTCGAATTCAATTAACACTGGTCGTTAAACTTGTCGGACTTATCGAGCCAACATAATATATATTTACTAGAAAAATTAAAATGTATATTAAAAGAAAAATTATATTTAATCATAGCTCAAGCGTGAAATCAAAATAGAGCTCGAAGAAAATTAATTTCACTCAAAATCGAACTCGAGTCAACTAATTTCATTCGAACTCGACCTTGAGCCAATATACTACAGGTTTACATGAGTTTGAGTCAAGTTGGAATTCGAGATATTTTAAACGAGTTGAATTTAAAGTAGTGGTTGTTCGAGCTCAGCTCGACTCATTTATGGTCCTAACTGTGGTAGAATTAAAATGAAAGGACATGAATTGTACCCTATCCGGCGGCAGATTATAATATAATTTAAGCATGTGAATGAGTGACGGTCTGTCTAATAACACCAAACTATT
>JAULKM010058516.1:0-12429 GCA_032355605.1 Rubia tinctorum
CTAATAATTTTAGCGACGCTTTTAAGTATCACGGATGCTTCAAAAAAGCGTCACAACTGGAAGTTTTTCTTGTAGTGTTTCTTTTCACTACAATATAACAGTCTCATGAATACCATTAGAGCGTACACGCTCATTGTAAATATCAATCAGATTGAAAAAAATTATTTATTGGTACATTTTAATCTTATAATTTACATTAGCGTTTATTAGAATATATGGGAGATGTCCTCGATGATACAACTCAAACAAGATTTCCACAACGTGTGATCAATGCATTATAGTAGAACGATAAATCGAGGGTTAATGGATAGTCTAAGCATGTGAACTAATTGTCCCCAAATCATGTTAGAATCTCCTTTTATAAGAGCATCTACAATGCAAATATAACATCTCCAATCCGGGCCTCAATTAGGTGAATGTCAAAAGCTGTGCAAGTAAAACTGACCCCCTGCCCAAAATATAGCCTCCAATGCAGGAGTCAAAATAGAATGTCAATCTGATGTGACATACTCCCTCCGTCCCACTCTAAATTGCTTATTTACTTTTTGAGAGTCACATTTTGTAAACTTTGACCATTAATATAAATAATATGTAAGTAATAAATATATCATGTAAGATATTGTTAGATTTGTTTTAACATTTATTTTCTAAATATCAAAATTTTTACAAATATTGTTAAATGTAACTAGAGATATTTACGGTCAAACATGCTCATTGAAGACCGGGAAAAAGTAAATAAACAATTTAAAGTGGGACGGAGGGAGTAAATATTATCAGACCCCCTCAATTGCACCCTTCGTTTCTCGATGCCCTCTTTGAAGCCGTCACTTGTCTAGGTCATCATTTATCTGCGCGGGCGGGAAGAAATTTTGGGCGCAAATTTCATTCTCGCATTGAATTTTCCAGCTTCTAAATTCTATGCAGGTACGGGTTTCTAAATCTCACCTTCTTCAATCTATTGTGGATTTCAATTTGCGTAGTTCTGAATTGCACCACATCTTCTTCGGGGTATTGATCTTACCCTCCTTCCCTTACAAGTAGAACTATAGATTTTACGGATCCATTGTTCTGGTTTATTATATACCATGAATTCATGATGATATCATTAAGTTTCTTCCGTTGACAAAGTTCTTGGGCTATTATTGTAATCGTTGCTCCGTTTCCCCCTGTTTTACTTGCTTCTTTATTTGGCAGATCCCTGTTGGAATTTGCATTGTGTTTCTGATTTTTAATCATAGTTATCCTGTTTCTTTTCTTGGACTAGAAGTTCAGATTTCAAACTCTTGCTTCCATAATTCCATTTAGTTTGATTTCTCTGGTGCATTATCTGTACGATCCTAATAAATATGATAGAAATCCTACAGGAAGCTTGCTAGAGAACGTGTCTAGTATATTTTCTGAGTTACAGAATTCCCCACACTAATAAAAAAGGGATGAAAAGCTACTTGGGTGACATAAACTATCATTTCAATGTTACATTTATGCAACAAGCTATAGTTGCGCACAATACTCAACCAATTGCATAAAGCATTGCAGTCCATCTCTCTCAAATGAGTGATTTATTAAATTTTGCGTTTGAAGAGTCTGGTAGCTCAGCAAAACCTCTGAATGATGACTAATGATAAGTACTGTAGATAATAAATGTTTTTGCCCAGACTTGATTAAAGCTGATTGCCAAAAGAGATTGTACAATCAGGCTAAAGGTCCTGCTCTGCTCTGATTTGGGTCAGTTATGAAATATTAAGGTGTCAATTTGACGGGATTAGAAAGAAATGAGATGAAAAATTAATGAATTGGGTAATTAATGGGATCAGGTAATAAATACCCATTAGTTTTTGGGATTGGGCGGAATGAGAATGATTGTGTTAATGGGAAATTTGGATCCCAATGACTCCCGAATTATGTTATCTCAATGGAAACCCAACAAATAGCCAAAACTACCCAATAAAATGCATGTGTAATATTTAGCATAAAATTCACTATAATTCACAAATTGTACATGTTTAACTCATGTATAAATCAGTAGCCTAATAGTTCGGTGTTATTAGACAGGCCGTCACTCATTCACTTGCTTAAATTATATTATAATATGCCGTCAGACAGAGTACAAAATTCCAATTTGATCGAACTAATTTAATTTAGTTTTGGTGTAAACAAAGCAAACTGTTTGCGAACAATTCTGTCAAATCTCGACTTGCATTCCAACGCTCGTACAGTATTCGAGATTGATCTCGTACAATATTCGAACTCGTATAGTATTCGAGCTCGATCTCGTACAATATTCGAACTCGTATAGTATTCAAGATCGAGCTCAAACCCAACTAATAATGTTCATTAATCTCGCCGAGTTTACAGAGCCAACATACTGTGTATATTTTTTTATTAAATATAATGTAATGTAAATAATATAATATATTTATTCATGGCTCGAGTTCGAGATCGAACTAAATTAATTTCACTCGAACTTGAGATGAATCATGATTTTACAGGTTCAATCGAATCGAACCGAGTTCAAAATATTTTAAACGAGTTGAAGTCGAACAAACTCGTATACAACCGTAGTTAGGAATATGATGAAGTTTGGAAAATGTAATCATAAAAATAGTTAGAAAAGAGTAAAAAATATTCACGCTTGAGTGGAGTCTAATCACACTAAATAATATCTTCATAAAAAATGGGGATTGATCGGGTATTAATTGGGTACCCATAATTATCCAATTTTAAATGGGTATATGGGAAGATTGGGATCCGAATCCCATTTCTCCTTGTAACCTAATACTATAAAACTCATTTGATCATAATCCCAAACTAGAAAATAAGGGAAATTTCTCATTCCATTATCTTGTATTTAATGGGTCAAAATAGTTATTTAGATTAATTGACCCCTCTATGAAATACGGTACCATATAACAATCAAATATGGTAAACATCCTTTCTAGAATCAATGGCTTCGGATCTGAGCAACCTTGATGTTTGTATATGCTTTGGTAATTCTCTATTGAATGTTAAAGTTACGAGCAACTTCTCTGTACTGTACTGTATGTATATACTTCTATTTTCTTATTTCTTAATCAATAATTCATAGGTTTTCATGGATTCTAAAGATTCTCAAAAATTTGCCCAGCTGCATTTCGTTCCAAAAATTCTAAGTTATTTATTCATTTGGATAAGTTTCAAAATGGAACTAATTCATCAAACCTTCCGCAACAACGAGTTTTCCCCAACAGCTCAATGAATGACCAATTTTTTTCCTCAATATCATCAACTATATGGACCAAAATTTTCCTATCAAAGTTTTCTACATACTCCCAATATTTTTAATGCTGGTGCAAGTTCTCAGCCTTCCAAAATGCCCCAGAAGAAAAGAAAAAATTTACAAAATCCAAACACAACTAATCGTCGTTGGACTCTCGACGAAGATGTTACTCTTACAAATGCCCAACTACATGTCTCATGTGATGCGTATGTTGGAATTGGTCAGAAAGCAGAAGCATTATGGAGCTGCATCTTGCAAGTTTGGAAACAAAACATGGGGTATTTTGATGCAACGAGAGATTCCAATTCCTTAGAATGTCGTTGTGCAAGACTACAAGCAGATATTAACAAATTTCATGGCTGCTATGAACGGATAAAAAGGAATCCAAGAAGTGGCATGTCCGTAGAAGATATGGTAACGTTTCAATTTATTATCTTTTCATAGTTCTAATGGTTGTTTGCTTTTATTTTACGATATTGCTGAGTATATTTTACATCGTTTCATGTGAATAAAAGAGAGGCATTGGAATTTTACCAAGATTCCCACAACAATAAACCATTCAAGCATTTGGAATGCAGGGAGATATGTAGGAAGAATGTGAAATGGTGTACCAGACATCTAACTAAGCAAGATTCATCAAAGAGACAAAAATGTGTGGCTGATAGCTTTAATGAAGACTTATCGACTTCAAAAAAGACACAAACAAATTCAAATGAATACACGGTTCTCCATCAATACCTATAAATTTGGATTTTGATCCAAAGTCAGTGGAAGCTGAAAACATAATTGAGGAAGAGATTACTCTCCTGAGTGAAGGAAGAAAGGCAGTTAAAGATCATAAAAAGAGGATGACTCCAGAAAAAGGTGTGGTTGATGCTTTGGCTAATCTGCAATCCTCTCTAGAAAAACAGATTGAGTTGAAGAGTGTGGAGCTAGAACTGAAGAAAACAATATTCAATGCGGAGATTAAGCTGAAAGAGAGGAACCATCTGATAAAGGAGAAAACACAGAAACGAAGAGATCAAGAGCGTATATTGGTGACAAATCTCTCCAATCTTTACTCCCAATGTGCGGTCATTTTATGAAGTTATGCAGGCTAACATTTTGAAAGAATGGAAGGATGATGGCTATCTTGGAGAGGTTAATGGAAATGATGACAACATCACATAGGGCTTTTAATTTTTTTTATGTGTTAAGTTTGGATTATGATGAAATAATGGAGAATTTTTATGTTGCTTTTTGTTCATAAATAGTGTCACTAGTTACTTGACTCTGGATTGGACTTTCTGTATGTGTCCTACAGTGATGCTGTGTTCTTTGTTGAATTTTAATTGTTATTTTTCGGTTTAAATTTCAGAAAGATCACCACCTCAGGGTAGTAGTGGTTGTATTGATTGTTTTGCTGTGTTCTTTTGAGTTGGAATATGGTAATAGTTTAAATTTCATATTGAACTGTATTCTGTGTATACCTGCAGTTCTGCTGCCGTTTCAGATTAAATTTTGTGCTCTTTATTCATGGAATGAGAGCCGTTAAGCATTTTCTTTGCTTCTAGTTGCATGCATTTGTTTTGAAATCAATTAATTCTGGTTGTCTTTTTGCTTTTAGTTGCATGCATTTGTTTTGCATACATTTGTTTTAATTTTAGTTGCATGCATTTGTTTTTCATTTGTATAAACTATAAGAGAAATAATGCCTCAAAGCTTCTGAAAACGTGGCTCTTATGTTACGAAGAACATGGAACTCAAATGAAGCAAACTAAACAATGAAACAATCTAAAAAATTTATGATGTCACGGAGCACCTCGATGCAGCTCAGGAGTTGGATGATGATTCTTCGCCGAAGAAGAAGAATGGCAATATGCTGAAGAAGATTGGTGTTTTGGTGAAGAAGGGCCAGAAGTAATGGCTTCACATACTTCTTCTGAAGCTACATTTTTTTTCCTGCATGCTTTGATTGCACTGCTTCAAAAACGTGGCTCTTATGTCAAGAAAACAATAAGCATTTTTTCCCTACATGCTTCAATAATGCACACGCGTAACATTAGCTTGGTTGTTGAGCAAGCTATGCTGCATCACAGGAAAAAACCAATAAGAATACAAGAAGAATGTGAACAATCTGGTGAAACATATAATCCCCACATGTAGTACGCACTCCGTCTTTAAAAAAAATGTGATACATCAAATCATTCTTCTACAACACCATTTCTATTCCACAAAAGATCTATGAGATCACCCTTCAATTGATTATGTAGATTTGAACTTTGTCCTTCTTTAAGGCGATTGATCATTCTAAAAACAAGAACCACGTAGTCAGACTGCAAGTTAACCTTATCTATCTTTTCACCCACATGAGGAACCCAATCTTCCGGGTTGCTTCTTTCAATGACCATATTGTGCAATATGATACATGCCTTCATAATCTTTCTGAGGTCCTTCACATTCCACATACGTGTCGGGCCTTTAACAATGTATCACCTACTTTGTAACACTTCAAATGCACGCTCTACTTCTTTTCTCACGGCTTATTGACATTTGGCAAAATGTTTCTCTCTATTTGTAGAAGGGGCTGATATTGTCTGAATTAGAGTTGCATACAATGGATAGATTCCATCTGATAGGTAATATCCCATTTCATATGGATGACCATTAACCTCATGTTTGCATGCTAGAGCTGTTTCATTTATAATATCGTCAAATAATGGGAATATATTCAGAACATTTAAATCATTGTGTGTACCTGCCATAACAAAGAAAGCAAGTCAAATCTACAAGTTTTTTTATGCCACAGCCTCAAGGATAAGAGTAGGTTCTCTCTTAAACCCATTGACATGGGTTCTATGCAAAGTCGCTGGGCAATTTTTCCAAGCCCAGTGCATACAATCAAGACTTCCAAGCATTTTGGGAAAGCCATGTTCCTCTCCTTCTTCAAGTAGTCTTTCAACATCTGTTTCATTCGGTTTCCTCAAGTATTGCTCTTCAAAAATGTTAATTATAGCCTCACAAAATTGCTTAAGACTTTCAATAATTGTGCTCTCGCCAATCTGAACATATTCATCAAGAAGGTAAGCTACACAACCATAGCAAGCATCCGCAAAGCAGCCACCATTTTATGTAAAGGGCTTAGCCCACAATTGCACACAACATCAATTTTTGGTGTAAAATAATTATCGTAGCCTCCAACAACCTTTTGAATACAATTGAACAATTCTACGTTCATACGAAAACGCCTACGAAATTGTTCTGGTGTGTACTTTGAGTTCTCACCCTTGAAATAATCATTCATTATCAACTCATGACGCTCATGTCTTTCACGCTTTATGAACTGTGAGTCTCTGTGAGGTCGTTTTCTTTCCATGAACATTTTTGAAAAAGAAACCGGAACATTTACAGAAACAACCTTCACCAAATTTTGTGTCATCTTAGTGGACATTAACCTGTTTGTGATCGACAAAGATTCATTGCTTGAAGAAGAATCATCTGAATCATATCATGTATCTGAAGACATTGATATCTGAAGTGGCAAATGAAAAAAAAAATTTATTGGACTTATTAGTCGTAAATTTCCCGCACAAAAAATCAAAGTGGTAATCAAACAACTATTCCTCAAACATGCACAAAAACTCAAATAAGCATCAATTAGAACTAGAAAGAATTGTACACATGATGGCTAGTCATCGAAAAAGAATTGCTAATTTCATCCTACAGTAAAGCTGATTTCATGTCGCAGAGCACATAACACAATAATAACTCATGAATTCATAATGCCCCGAAGCACATAGCTAATTTCATGCTGTAGTAAACAAAGATCTCATGCCGCAGAGCACATAATAAATAAAAACTCTTTGATTCATTTAATTTCACCTCCACTGTTCCGCGGGTTTAACAAACGAACACATACTAAACTATAACATTGATCAATTACAAAATTAAAGTATTCATCTTGCAAGGAATTGATCAATGGATAAATCTACAATTGATAATTTCACCCTTTGTTCTTCCTTGAATGATCGTCGAAGCGTTTAAAAATTTTTGAGTTGGAATATGGTAAGACACATTTGAAGAGAAATCCAATACTGATGGCTGCATTGGAGAACAATTTTTTTAGAAATAATTAGACCCCTTCTATATCACTGAGTCATACTAACGCCCTATTAAAATTTTTAAGTGGAGCCGATATATTAGGATGACTCCCTTATGGTTGGAGATGCTCTAAAAGTCACTGGCCACATCAACATTAAAAAACCCTAAGAGTACCCTAAGAGTGAAACTATCTCCAATGCAATGGTCTCTTGCTAGCTTCAATCTGATGTGGCTAAAATTTGAAGTGACCCCTTCAAATAGATCTTCTAATATTGGAGACTAATATTGACACTTGTTAGTATGTTTACTCAGCATATTTGCCAAAAATAAATCAATTTTAATGTACTTATCTAAATTTAATTACGAAAAATTTACATAAATTCAATTTTTCTGCTCCCTCTGTCCCAATGAATTATGTAGAAAGAGAAAATGGATGTTTTAATTTGAGGAACTTGAAATGTCTATAATGCCCTTCTTCAACCCTATCTCATTCGTTCCCAGATATCCCCGCCTCTCCTCTTGTCATCTTCTTCGTTTAATTTGTCTGATTCTCTCCTCCTGCCTGTCTCTATCAGCCTATCTCCTCCACTTCTCACCACCTCTCTGCCTCTCCCAATCCCAGATTTGCGACATCTTCATCTCTCTCATCTTTGTTCCGCCTGCCACAGCTTCTCTCTCTTCTTTGTTCGTTCAGCCATAGCTATCGTTGATTAACAGTGATCGATATGAGGATAGCTGGTGGAAGTGAGCAAGAGACGGCGGGATTCTTCATCTTCAGAGGGTGGGCTACCCGGCAGAGGAGAATGACGGTATTCTTCGTCTTTAGGGGGTGGGGCTGTCTGGCAAAGGAGAACGGTTGTTCGGCGGAAGAAAGTGGTTATCTGATATAGGAGAATGGTTGTTTGGGGATTATTTGGGGAGGAAATATGCATACAAGGAAGAGAAGCAACCGAGGAACAGAGAAATGGCTAAGGAATGAAGAGAGTTTTCAGATCTAGGGTTTCACGGGTAGAGGAGAAATGGTTTTAGAGAAGATTCGAGAGGGAGTAAATGCCAAGGAAGATGAGTGAGTGAGATAAAGATTTAATAAAATGTGGAAGGTTTTCTTTGTGTGTTTAATTATGATTAAATGAAGTAAGTGAGGACATAGCTCTACATTTAGTTGGGTCATAGTGACGGGCTGGGCCTTTGAGCTCGAAATTGTATACTTGAGTGACCTAACAAATTCGCTTAAATATTTTTAGAAACCTCTCTCTAGAAATTCACCTTCCGTCTCTCTCTAGAAATCTGACAATTGTAACTCACCAAAACCATCACATCAAACGCCGCTCACCACCACAACGGTAATTTTTTCACCGGCATAACTCCTCTCCTCAGAATCCAATGACGGCTCCTCCTCTTGGAGGTTGCCCACCACTTTCTTATGCAGCAATCCTTCAATCCAGACCATTCCCTCAAACCCCCTGCTCTATCCCAACCCCCAAAACATTCTATGAAGGTAAAAAAGCTTGCTTATTCACAGACCAGGATGTCCTGAGATTATCAGAGCCTCTAAAACTGTGACTCATCGAAAGGTTTAGAATTGGCAGCCTGGGTATGGATATTATTCGTAATTCTTTCAAAAATCTGGGTTTCAAGGGTAAAATTAGAGTCGGTCTATTGGATAGCAGACATATTCTCATTAGGTTTTCCATTGAGGCTGGCTTCAATTACTGCTGGATGAGAGGAAAACTTAGGATTAGGGAACCACTTGTCAGATTTCGTAAATGGACTCCTAATTTTTCCCCTGACAAAGATGCCCTTTTGATCTTGTTTGGATTTTGATTCTCAATCCACCTGCCTTTTACTTTGCTAAAGAAGCTACAAGGAGCTTATGGAACATTTTTGTCAACCAATGATGGAAGACAAACCAACTCAGGACTTCACAAGGTCATCTGTAATTCATTTCTGTGCTCAGTTGGATCTCACTCAGAATCATTCACATAGGATAAGGCTTGGTTTAGATATAGAAAGTAGGTGTTGCAAGGTGGAATACTAATGGATGCAACGGTACTGTACTATATGCAGTTTGATAGGCCATAATGATGTTCAGTGCAGGAAGAAAACTGATTGGATCAACATCAAAGACAAAACATTGAGGCAGAATAAGAGTGTAGCTCCTCCTGGAATGGAATGGAGAAGGGTTAAGACGAATAATAGATTAGAAGCTCATACCTCAGGACTCCCTGTAGGTCAAAAACAAAGAGAAACAGATACTACCAGAGAATTCAACAACCAACCTGCTCAGACTACGCTTCAATTAGAACACCCAATCCCTCAATGTTATGCTGAACAGAGTACAGTTCTTACTGAAACATGGCAGGCTGAACAAGTTGCCCAAGAAAAAATCAACTCAGCAAGAATTTCACTCCTGTGGAAACAATGTTGCTAGAATCAATGGCATCGAAACCCAGCCTCAAATATGCCAGAGATGATCTTATGATCCACCACTACCACTCAATCTCTAATTCTACTCCCAACAAACATTTCCCAGCTAATTTACCCCCTTACTCGTAGGGAAACAGATACAAATTTCTACAACTTGAAGCTTAAGAGGAAACAGGATCCAGCAAGCTATCAATGCAATTAGTCTCAAAAACTTCACCACCTAAGATAACACAGGTTCTTTTCAATCTATCTCCTAACAATAATGATCATACTGATTATGATTCTAATTATTCTAATATGAACGATGATGAAAATGAACCTAAAATTCTCTATCATGATGCTATTACTGGAGGACTGAATGTTGAAAATAAAAAATGACAAAAAAATTACTTCACAAGGATCAAAATTATCCTCAGGTCATTTCTCCGAAGTAGACACTCTAATGATTAAATTCAAAAAATAGCAAATGTTTTAATCTGGAATATTAGGGATTATGGCACTGGCAAACACATATTAACTAATCTAATTAAAATCCATAAAATAGATATCTTAGGATTAATTGAACCAATGCACCCAAATTCATATATTAAAAATCTTAGTATGACCTTAGGTTTCAGGATTGGAATGCATGTAACAACAATAAAATATGGTTAATGTGGAATGATAAGCTTAATATATCTAACATAACACTCAACCAACAATTCTTATGATGCATCATCACTGATGATATAACAAATGAAACCTAGACTGCAACCTTAATTTATGCCCAACAAAGTAGGGATCTTAGAAAATATTTGTGGTTGATTTAACCAATCTCCAAGCTGATCCAACCATTTATATAGGAGATTTTAATGCAATTCAAGACTTAACAGAATACGAGGGTAGGAAAACTCCCCCGCAAGGGAGTATAACTGACTTCAAAAAGTTCATAAATAACCTTAAGTTTTTAGAGATACAAACACTCGGCTCCCAATTCACATGGACAAATAACAGACTGAAAGATCCACTATTCAAGAAACTTGATAGAGGATCAGCAAATAATGAATGATAAAAAATCTATCCTAACTCCTCTATCCAAATTCTAAATAAGGCTAGATCAGATCACTCTATAATGCTCCTAACAGTCCTTAACAATCAGATTACCCACCCCAGACCTTTTAGATTCTAGCAAATGTGGACAAACAGATCAGACTTTATTGAAATAATTTAAAATGATTGGAATAAACCAGCTACTGGTTCTCTACTAACAATATTAATTATAAAACTTAAAAGATTAAAATCAACAATTAAGGAATATAATAAATCCCTCTTTGGTGATATCTTTAAAAACCTGAAAGAAGCAGAAGAAATTGTCAGTTTAGCAAAATAATTTTATCATAATTCTCCTGATGAACAATCATATATACAACTTAAAAAACAAACATCAATTCTAACAAGGGCAACCAAAGAACATGAGATATACTGGAAACAAAAAGCTAAGATGCTATCCTAGTAATATACTCTTTGAGAGCTTTTTTTCCTTTATTTATCCTTTCTTAAAAATTTCGAGCCATGAATCAGATTAAATGGCTTTAAGAAGGGGATTCCAATACATCCTATTTTCATGAAACTTGCACAGAAAGACTAACTAATCTTAACATTAATAATATTAAAACACAGGATGGGAATTGGATCATTGATCCCCGGTCTATTCAATCTGAAGGGGTAATTTTTTTTTTTACCAATTTACTAACAGAGAGTGGGTGAGTAAATGAGAATAATTAGTTAGCTATGTTTGGTTTCAACTTTGGTAAAGTTTGTAATTTTCAAAAAATTATTGAGGTTAGAAGTAGAATTTCATATGCTAAAATTTACCAAATAGGGAAATGTGCAAATTTGGCTGAAAAGCCAAATAAGGAAATTGTGCAGAAATGGTTGGGACGGAGGGAGTAAATAAAATCAAATTGTAAATTAGTATATACGTTTAATTATTTTATATATTAATCCAGCTATTTTATATTTTATGTTATACTAACTAAAAATACACTCCTACGGTTCTAAAAATAATTTATTTATACTCTCTCCGTGCCAACCGAATTGGCATACTTACTACTTGGCGATTAAAATTGTCGAACTTTGATCATATATTTGAATAGATATATGAACAATTAATAATATTATTATATGGGATATAGTTAGATTTTTCATAAAATGTAATTTCCAAATATTATCTTTTTTTGTGTCGTTACTATACATACTTGTATATATTTATACTCAAACATGTTTCATGAAAATCGTGAAAAATATCATGTGCAAATTTAGGGAGTAATAGTTTTTCATATAATTTTTTTTAAAATAATGAAAATTATTGTGCATATTTAAGTTCAAATATATATATATTAAAGTTTAAAAATAAGATAAAAATAATTTTCAATTACTATATTATTCGAACATGTTCTGATAGAGAGTTAATGAAAAATAAATACAATATTTTTTGTATTAACATCATATTGAAGTTTGGTTTACGATGTCTGCATTGGAGACCAAAGTTTCATCAATCTCTATTATGAATGTTTTTTTATCGGAGAATTTGAACACATTTTTCCAGTGACGTTTCTCTCTCATCACCTTTCTCTCTGACTTCTCTCTTATCTTCCCAATATCACCTACAACGGTCACAAACTACA
>JAULKM010058527.1:0-12428 GCA_032355605.1 Rubia tinctorum
GTCTTGTCATCCCCACCATCTCCTCGTCCTCTTTCTGCCACTAGCGTCGTTGCCACCCCGCACATCGTCCTGTCATCCTCACTCTCTCCCCGTCCTCTCTCCACCACTAGTGCTGCCGCCACCCCAGCCCAACCCTAGCACCGCTGCCACTCCCAGTCCAACCCTAGCGCCGCCACCACCTCTGCCCAACCCTAGCACCGCCACCACCTCAGCCCAACCCTAGCGCCGCTGCCACCTCAGCCTAACCCTAGCGTCGACGCCACCCAAGCCCAACCCTTTCATCGACGTCATCTCATCCCAACCCTAGCCATGTTGCCGCCAGCCCTAAACCCAGTGCCACCCCGCCTCTATCCCTGCCTCTAATGCGCGTCCCGACTCAATCTCCGCCTCCAACTCGCTGAAACTTAACACCGCCGATCATCACCTCAAGTTTTCTCATATCCTAGTTTCCCGAGCTTCCTCCGACAACTCCGATCTGAATGCAGCTCAGGTGATCGTTTCTGGAAATGGTGGGCCAAAATTGACGGAGGGATGAAATTGAGGGTGGGCGGAAGGCAGAAAACAAGCAAGAAAATAAAAATTAAGCCGATGGATGAAACTTACTCCGACGTGGATGCAGTGACGGAGGCAGAGCTAAGGGGGAACGAAGAACAAGCTGACGGAGAAGAAAGGAAGAAGAGAAAGAGGAAGGAAGGGTATGAAGGTAATTTCAATATTTTGTATTTTTTGCTGAGGGGTAAAATTGTCTTTTTGTCGAATTCCGGGCTTAAACTGTCGGAAAAGGTTATATGTGTAGATACACTAACTATCTAGGGTTATATTTGTACTTTCAATTATCACAAGGTTATATGTGCACTTTCGTGAATTATGTAGGGTTATATGTGCACTTTGCTCTAACTCTTTTTTAAAATAAATGCTGATATAAAATTACGCTTCCTTTTATATATGTCACTTCTTTTCTTTTTTTGAAAAAAAAAGAAGATTTTTCATGATGTTAAAGAAGTGATAGAAATTAACTCCAATGAAAGTAAAATAAAATAAATGAATAAGATTAATTTAAATTTTACTCTTTATAATAAAAAAGTAATGATTACTGTTTAAATAAAAAAGGTATCAAAATGCCTGTTCAAATAATTAGACATAGAAATTACATACAACTCACAAGACTACGAGCAGACATTGTTTACTGTTCAGTGCAAATCTGCGAATGCAATTGTTCACAAGAAGAATATCTACGTTTAGTGGCTATTTGTAGCATTGTATTTTAACTAACGACTTAATTCTTAAGGGATTTGGAAAGTTTAAAATAAACGGTCTGTCATTTTTCTGCAACATTTAGAATATCAACCTTGTCGTATCCAAAATCTTCTGCATATTAGAGCATGCCTAAATAAATCAGCACCACCAAAACTAGATTTAAAATATATGCGGAGAATCCAAAAAAAAAAATCAATGGGGTAAAACCAATTGCTAATACCCCTATTAAAAAATATATATTTAATATTAATGGTAAAAAAAAAATTACATGAAGTAATCAAATACTAATACCCGCTATTTTTTTTTTTTGCCATGGTTACCCCATGCTCTTGCTAGATCCGCCCCTGGTCAAGAGTATAAAAACACAAACCCTTACATGTTAGAAAGTCCAAAACACCTCAACATTCCAAACAAATAATAATAACACAATAGTTACACATGTAATAGAGTGAACACAAACTATCAACATACTTCCTGTGATCCATTAATAATGGTACTCTTTGATCGCAATTTTTTTCATGTCATATTTGAACGTTGATATTTTTTATTTCATATAACAACATATATTATATGTGAGATATCTTTATATTTTCGCAACGTGCAGTTAAAAAAAGTAAAATATTATCAATGAGAGTATCTTTTGCTTTAATTTTTTGTTACAAATATTATCACACTTTCATCCTATAATAAAAGGCAAATATTTTTCTTTATTTTTCTATTCCCCAAACTCAGTTCTATCACTAAAATTATCTTGCCACGCATAAAAAATGGAGAACGTATGTATAATCAGGTTAATCACTTAATCTTATTATTTTTAAAAACTCTCCTTGATTTCAACAAATACAACCAAGTGCCAGTATATCCCGCCTTAATGATATGTTAAATAAAGTACCGCATTAATTAATCTTCACTAATCAACAAAATAGTACTAGTACAACTCACTGCTCTTTCTATAACAGCCGAAAATTCCCAATATTCAAAACCATGTTGACTTTAACATAACAAAAAATCTACAAGAGATTCTGAACAAATCAGACTGCACAGACTTGCAATTTACAAATCCACGTCATTCTACTTTGGAATAAAAAATACGAGTACTCCCTCTGTCCCAACCAAATCTGCAGTCTTTTTTCCCGTCAAAGTAGCCGAACTTTAACCAGATATTTGAATGCATACATGAACAATAATTTTATCGTATAAGATATGGTTAGATTCGTCTTAACATGTAGTTTCCAAATATCAAATTTTTATATGTCATTATTATCCGTATCTATACATATTTATAGTCAAATATCTTTATTGGAGACCATAAAAAATATTTTGTGCAAGTTTGGATGTGACAGAAGGAATACTTCCTTTTCTCTTGTAAAATCCTCCTATTGACTCTCTTAAAGGTAAACACTATACTTAGGCCCCGTCCACAATATATTTGTAGTTCATTTTAATTCAACTCATCTCAATTCACATCTAACCATTTCAGTTCAAATACTTCTCAACTTCAATAGTAATTTCAATTTGAGAGATTGTCCTTTAAAGGTGCCCATATTTCATTTATGTTTCAAAATAGTACCTTTCAGCAAAAAATGGGTACCAATTTGGATCAAAATTTTGCCACAATGACAAAATTTTAGCCAAAAAGATTTTTTTTTTTTGGATGTTAATGAAAACATAGATACTCCCTCCATTTCTCTATTAGTGGCACATCACTTTTTGGTGTTAGAATTTAGGAAATGCCAAATGAGTGGATGAAATTGATTTAAAAGAAGGAAAAATAAAATGAGTTAATGTAAAAACTTTAAACTTGGCATAACTAGAAAGTGTCACTATAAAAGAAACATCATAAATTAGAAGGTATGCTACTAATAGAGAAACGGATGGAGTGCCTTTTCAGTTTTTTTTTTTAAAATTTGGGTACCAAACTGTGAATTTCACTTTAAAACGGGTATCATTCTTAACAATTTCTCATTTCAGTTTAATTCCAATAATTTCAGTGCACCTCTCTTTAACTTTAATAAATTTACCTCAGTTACTTTCATTTTTTTTCTTCAATTTTGATCGTTCTACAAATTATTTTAAATATTAAACTTATAGTAACTATTATTTATATATGAACGTAAGGATTATTATTTTTGCGATTATAAAAAGTATTCATACTTTTAATATTTATTTTAATTCAATTAAACCATTTCCTTTCAGCTTTGTTGAATTTAGTTCAGTTTGACAAAATTCGGTTAAGTTCATTTCAGTTTAGCTCATTTCAACTAATTCTAATTTGATAAAAATGACTTTGTTTAGGTCTATTGTTAATTTTTTTTCACTATATTTAATTTTAGTGAAATTCAATTCATTCCTATCGGTTCTATTGATTCAATTAAGTTCAGTTTGATTCAGTTTAGCTAATTTTAATTTGATGAAAATGAGCTTGTTTAGGTTAATATTAATGTTTTTCACTATGTTTAATTTCAGTCCAATTCAATTCATTCCTTTCGATTCTGTTGAATTCAGTTTATTTTAGTTGATTCAGTTCAGTTAAGTTCAACTCATTTTAATTTGATGAAAATGAGCTTGTTCAAGTTATTATTAATATTTTCACTATGTTTAATTTTGGTCCAATCCAACCATTCCTTTTGATATTGTTGAATTCGTTTCAATTCAATTCAATTCAGCTCAGTGGAGTTCAGTTCAGTTCAATTAATTTTAAGAGTTAAGTGTGTTTTTAACCCTATGTTTTTGTCGAAAGTGCCAATATAACCTTGTAAAATCGGAAAGTGTCAATCTAACAACTTGAAATTGGCCAAAAATCGATAGAATGAACATTATAGCCCTGTTTCAAAATTTCAAAAATAAATAAATAGAAAATGACAAGAATGCCCTCCACTCTTCCTCCTCCTCCTCTTCATAAAGAAAAAATTCATCTTGTCTCTTGTTTTCATCCCATCTTGGAAAAAAATTGCATCCCTCCCCTTGAACCCCCATTGACGTCGGAGCCCCGAACATGAAGCCCCACAAACTCCGTCATGGCGGCGATGGAGGGCGGAAAGCCTACTTTTGGGTCCAAGGCCGCCCTTGTGAGGGGTAATCGGAGGTCTGCTTCTAGGGAGGAAATAACGCCCTGAGATTCGTCGGAATCAACCTGGGAAGAACTCCATATTGGCAGCGATAAAGGGCGGAAATCCTGAAGAACTCCGTCGTGGCAGTGATTGTATGTGAATTGATCTAATGATTTGGGAATTCTTCTTGATTGAGTATTTCAGTGGTGAAAATGAGAACTTTGGTGTTCTGAGTTGAATTTGATTGTATCTTGTTTTGATTTGATAAATGATAATAATTCAGAGGTGTTTGGGGTGGTCGAACTTCGAAGATGGGTGTTTGTTTGTTGCCAAAAAAACAAGCGGGCGAGGCTTGGGATGGGGAAGAAGCTGAAATTTTTGGAGGAGATGCAGGGGAAGCAGGGCTGGGAGGGGGAGCGACTAAGAGAAGGAGGTCCTGGGAGAGCCGGCGCAGTGGCGGTGGAGTGGTGGTTGTGGAGCGGTGGACATCAAGTGCACAAAATACCCAAAAGTCTAGGGGTAGAATGGTCATGAATTTTGAATTTTAAGTCTAGGGGTGTTTTTGTCTTTTCGGTCTCGATCAACACTTGATTTCTTTGGGTAAACGTGGAAATTGAGCAAAATGGGTATAACTGCAATATTTTACTTAAACTTAGGGTTAGTTTGACACTTTCTGATTTTACAATGTCAAATTGACACTTCAAAATTTAATAGGGTTCGTTTTGTACTTTTCCCTAATTTTAATTGGGTGTTGCTATATCACGCCCTATATTTTACTAGTTATGCTCTAATACGTACAAATACATGTATTATAGTTTTTATTTTCTATTTTCTATTTTTTGTGTTTGGGATTTTGTGTTTTTTATGGTTTTGTAAATGAAAATGCTTCCATTTCTTCTCCCATTATCATACCCTTCTCCATTTATTGTTTCCACTCCCTCTGTCCACACCAATCCGGCGACATGCACCACCCACCGCCGACCACCGGAAACCACCGCCGACCACCACCACCCACTAGCCACACCGCTGGAATGTGAGTTTTCAACCTCATTTTGAACACATTTTCTCCGGACCACCTCGTTTTCAACACTTTTTCGCTGGAAAAAGTGAGTTTTCAAAAATGTCGCCGGCAAACCTTGAAATTCTTTTTGGTTATTAAAATTGGGACTGAGATTTGTGTAGTGAGGGGATATGGGCGGGGGGCTGACGACGGTGGGACGGCGAGATTGGGCTGAGGAGGGTGTAGTGACGGGATGGGAGGGGTGATGACGACGGTGGGACGACGGGCTAAGGATGGTGTACTGACGACGAAGGGGAGCTGAGGACGACTGGGGGTAGGTGATGACGAGGGTTGAGGACGGCGGCCGACAAGCTGAAGGGAGGAAGGGTAGGGTTAGGGCCGGCTGTGGGGGGGGGGGGGAGGGTTTGTGAAAAGGGGTTTTTAATTATATTAAGGTTTAGGGGTTTAAAATTAAAATAAATTTTAATTTTAATTAAACAAAATAAACTGAAAATATTGTTTGGATTGAATTGGATTTTTTATTGAAATATATAATATTATAAGAATCTAGTATAAGGGAACATAATATTATAAAAATAAAGTTGAAATTTAAAATAATATTAAGAAAATAACATTTGAATATAAGAATTTAAAAGTAAGATTTGATGATAGTCCCATTTAATTATTATTTATTTTGTAAATAACATAAATAAATAATAATTTGCATAAAAAATATTAAGTGTTTTGTAAGGAATTTATTTTTTATGTTATACCATTTCATTATACTTAATTGATTGTGTATGTTATTATTTATAACATATTAGATGAAAATTACATGAGAACCGGGAAAGGAGAGGAGACCGTGTTCTTAATCTTTCCAGACTGTCCCTAATCTTAGTAATATGGCCGGCTATCATCAAGTCGACACGCCTCCATATTGTATCCCGGTGGATGTTTGCAACCACCCTTTCAATGACGAGTGTGCGTTTTCGACACGACATGTAGTTGTGTTCCCGAAATGAAAACATCCATTCGTCTGTGCCCCGAAATTTTTTCTCCTTGTGGGGGTTGAGTCATGTTGTCTCAACGTAACTAATAACATCTTCGCTCGAAGGCCAACCAACCATGTCGACACGCCTCCATATCGTATCCAGGGAACCGATGGATGTTTGCAACCACCCTTTCAATGGAGAGTGTGCGTTTTCGACACGATATGTAGTTGTGTTCCCGAAATGAAGACATTCATTCGTCCATGGCCCAAAAAAAATTCTCATTGTGGGGGTTGAGTCATGTTGTCTCAACGTAACTAATAACAGCTTCGCTCGAAGACCAACCGACCCTCAAATCTGTAAATGCAGCTTCGTAGGCAACAATGGTAGGGGCATTGCAAACTCGTGACCATGCACCACTTTTGAAGGATGCCCCATTCCTCTTACTCCCTATTAACACAGTAACACGTGCCTCCATATCCTCGTTAATATGTCAGGTACAAAGTAAATGTTTCGAGTCTAGAAACACTACCCGAATCGACCTAATTAATCACAGCTCATGATCTGTGACCACCACCTCAAGGAAATGTCTATTGACAAGCAATCTTCTCAGTTCGCGAAGAATCCACTCATAAGTATATGTCGTTTCTTTGACGACAATGGAAAAGGCGATCAGGAAATTCAGGTTACACGGAAACATACCGACCATCTCAACGAAGGGCATGCTGCATCGATAGAAATTATGCAATTATGTGTACCAATTTTTCGCAAAATTATATGTTATACGTTATTTACTCATTAGCCTACCAACAATTTCCAACACATTATCAGAACCACTACAAATTACGTTAGTGAAAACTTTAAAAAAATTGCCACTTCAAAATATAGAAAATAACGTATGAACTAATACATCGTAAACTTATTATAATTTCCATTACTAAACACGACTTTTATAACCACATTCAATTAATGATATATATTGTGTACATAGCATTCTTATGAATAATGAAAACACCTACATATTTTATGACTTTAATTTTTGGAAAAAATGTATTATTTAACTACTACATATGAAATTAAAATAAAATTACCATAAAATATCACAACTACGAAATAAAATATAATCTCCTATTTAAACAACTAATGAATCATAACATCAACTATTAAATTTTACACAAAACTGCATAAACATAATATTTAAACATCAATTAAAAAAATACATCTAAAGACATGGAGCTTTCAACACCTTAATTTTGAGTAAAAAGTGAGAGTATATTACAAGCATTTTTACTGCCTATTTTATAGGAATTTTCCTCTATTTTTGGATAAATTCACATTAATTATACGCAGTTGGGAGTAGGGTAAAAGAGAACCGAGATGGGCAAGGAAAATGAAAGTGAAAAAACGGGAGCTGGGAATATAGAGAACCGAGAAGAGAAGAAAAAAAATAGGAAAATAGAGTGGAGCAGGGAGGACGGAAAACAGAAATAAAAAAGGGCAGAAGAGAGAGCGGAGCATGGAGGACGGAAAAGAGAAGAAGAAAAAGGCAGAAGCGAGAGCGATTCACAGGGAACCGAAAGGAGAAAGAACAAAAAAATGGAGAAGACAACCGGATGAAGAAGAGGAGAACCGGAAGGCACACCGGGATACGAGAACCGATTGACGAGAGGCACACCGGGCAGGGTCAACGACATCGGAATCCGGGAGGTAGGCGAAGAGAGCCGACGGACGAGAGCGGGCCAAGGAGATCCATGGCCGGAAATGGCAACGAGAAGGAAGCGGGTAGGGCCGACGAGAACCACGTCGGGATGATGAGAGGCGATCTGGCGACTGGGAATGAGGCAGAGAAGCGACGGGAATGGAGGTACTGCGAGGGGAGGAGAGGCGGGTCCGGCGAATGGACTTCGACGTACACCGAAAAATATGCCGGAGATGTGGAGAACTCGCCGGCGAACACCACGTGGACATCGACTCCGGGAACCACCACCGGCGACCATCACTGTTAACATTTGATTACTCCCTACGTCCCACCAGTAATGACATATTTATTTTTTCAAAGTCGAATTTGTCAAACTTTAACCATAAAAATAAATCAATATACATATAATAAATATATCACGTGATATATTGTTGAATTCATCTTAACATATATTTTCTAAATATCAAATTTTTATACAGAACTGGTATACGTAGCTAGAGTTATTGATGGTCAGACATGATCATTGAACACTGTGAAAACAATATTTTGCCAATACAAGTGGGACGGAGGTAGTATGTTTACTCCCTCCGGTCTCTAAATATTGGTCCTCTTCTAAATGACACAAGTTTTTCAAAAAGTGAAATGAGTGGTGTAGGTTGAATTGGGGAGAGAAAATGCAAATTTAGTATATGAAAATAATCTAAAATTTGGCAAAAGAGAAATGTGCCAATATAAAGAGAACATCCCAAATAAGAAATGGTGTCAATATAAAAAACCGGAGGGAGTATTTAAGTTAACATTTAATTTTCCTTTTTAAATTACAATTAATATTAATTAATCAGTTCAATTTATTTTTCCATTTAAAATAATTCAAAATACTATTTGAATATTATAAAGGGTTATTTACATTTATAACCCTGACTTTAGGCTGAAAGTGTCAATATAACCCTGCAATCTCAAAAAGTGCATAAATAACCCTAACTTATTATTGTATGTGTCAATCTAACCCTAACTTTTGAAACAATTATGCCGATATACCCAAATTCTATCTTTCCGACATTGACCATATAAATTCCGGCGAAGATAAAAAAGAAATGACTAAAATACCCTTGAACTAAAATCTATAAAAAAAATTGGCCGAAATACCCCTCAGAGTTAAAAAGGGTTATTTCAGCACATATTCAATAAATTCAGGGTTATATCTCCACTTCCGATATAAAAAATAGGGTTATTTCAGCACATAGTCAATAAAGACGGAGTTATTTCAGCACATAGTTAATAAAATGAAGACGCGTCTTCTTCCCTTCTTCACTTCTCACCGAACCCAAATCGTGACATCTCCCTGTTTTAATCGCTACCATCACCGGAACCTTCCTCTGTACTTCGTCATGGGCTACCTCGGAGTATAATTAAGGGTCGCTGCTTCCCTTGTAATTAAGGCATGCCGGCTCCCCTGTCAATTCCATTACATCATAGTACTTCCCTTGTACTTTTTAAAAATTGAAATAGCCCTGCTTAAACTATTGTGTAAGGGCACTTCACATATTTGAAGGCTGTAATTATGAAATCACAGCAAAACATCAATATCAATTTTAATCCATGCCCCAATTTTCCAAAAAAAAATATTTGCCCCAAATCCGACCTAGGGCTCACATACGATGAAGTTTTTTTTTTACCTGCGACGAAGAGTCGAAGCAGGGCCGCTGGATGTAGTATTTAAGGAGGAAGAAACAAGGGAGCTTCGACAGTGGTCAGACGGAGGAGAAATGGGAAGTGGAGAAATTTGGAGGAGAAGCGGTCAGGCGAGTCCTCGATTTCTGTGCTTCGGGCTGAAGAAAGCATGCAGAAGGGTGGAGCGGGACGAAAGTCTGGGGAAGAATAGAAAATGCAAGAGGAAAATAGGAGAAAAGGAGAAATAAAGTAAGGGCCAAGGACGTCATTTCATATTTTGTGACTTTATCCTGTTTTAAAATAAGGGCAAAACGATCTTTTCACCTTAGTCTGGCAGTAAACTAGCTGACTAAAAAGTCAACGTGGTCAATGGTTATTTTAGCACTTGCTGAGATTGCAGGGTTATATTGGCACTTTCATCCTAAAGTCAGGGTCATTTTAGCACTTAGACATTTTTTAATTCAAGGGAAAATTTGTCTTTTCCTTAAAATCCGACCATAAATCAGTTGACTAAAAAGTCAAACGAGTCAAAGGTTATTTTGGCACTTTCTGAAATTGCAGGGTTATATTGACACTTTCACCTTAAAATCAGGGTCATTTTAACACTTAACTCTTCATGATTTTAAATGTCGTGTATGCAGAATGACACATTTTCTATTAAACTAGAAAGAAAGTATAGTGTTTTTAGAAGAACGTAGTAAGTATATAACTCCGATGTTATATGAGTTTATTTTAAGGTTTATAAGCGTATAAAATCTTATGAATAATGTAATTATAGTTTCAAGTGCAAGTGATTTGAATTTACATACTCCATTCGTTTCAGTTTAAACTACATAACAATCATTATTACGGTGTTTAATAAATATTTTTTATCATTAATATGTTTAGTTACATATAATAATGTCAAATAAAAAGTTAATTTCTATAAACTACTTGTTATGAAAACTTCAACAATGTTACATACGATAATATTATTGCTCATATATCTACTCAAATATGGAATTAAATTTTAATAAAGAATAATGTTAATTAAGTAAGTGTTCGGTTTGAAATAACTATTTGGAATTTGATGAGACTTCAAGTCAAGTATATTTGTGTTTAGAATTGATGGATGTTTGCAATGTGTTTGATTGATATTCCTCACTCTAGAATCATATGGTTTAGCAAAAAACAACAATTTATTATTGTGTTTCTTATGATGTTTTACAAAGTGGCTCAACCCTCAACATGTGAAATGGGCTCTTATTGTCATGTACATCAAAAGAAACTGATTTTGCTTAGATTCTGAAGAAGTATAAACAAATAAGAAGAAAAAAAGGTTTAAGTTGGCATTAGAAAGGTTTAGTATGTCCTGTGACTCATGCACTAACTTTAAAATAATAGCAACCACTTGAATTTGGTTATCTGGTTAGGGTTTTGTTTCCTACCAAGTGTAAATTAGGCTCAGTTCCTTCTTCTTCCTCAAGTTTTTATTATTATAGTTACTTTTTTCTAAAGTTTTCATTGTAAGTTTTTAAATCTTTTGTGCACTGTGTTGGTGTGAAATTTAAGTGAGAAACTCGTATTACTCTATGTAATTCTTTATTTTTCAAAGTTTCTTTTTACTTCAATTAGATTCAGTTCAGTTAAATTCAGTTTGGTTCAATATAAATTCAAGTTTCTTTGCACTTCGGTTAAATTCAGTTTAGTTCAATAGAAATTCAGTTTAGTTTATTACTATTTTTCAACACACTTATTTTAATTTCAGTTCAGTTCGAATTAGTTCAATTCATTTTAGTTCAGGTAATCTTTAGAGAACATGGTCGCATATCACTTCTGTGAAAGACACTGTTACAATGAATGAATAGTAGGCAAAGTCTTGGAAAATATCGTCTTTCCATAAGCTAATGGAAAGAGTATGTTTAATTATAATAATAAAAAAGGTTAACAATTAATTGCAATATTAAAAAATCATTATGCAACGTGCAGTAGTTATAAGTTTTATGATTTGCAACCCAATTTTTTTAATCATTCAAAGATGTTGGGAAAAATACCCAGCATCGATTACAATGAGTGAAATTGACATCTAACCTAACTAGACTCAAACAATAGCTAACATATTGCAAGGATATCTATATTATATGTCAACCGGACTGATCGTCTGTACTATTGCAGATTATATATCCAATAAAATTGTAGCATAGCTCTCAAGGATATTAACTCGTTTCCCGCGAAAATCATGACCACTTCTACAAACAGAGATCTTCTACAATTGTAACATCAGTTGATCCAACCACGATCTATGTTGTCCAAACTATAAACATCTTGAAAACACAAATCTGACAGATCCAAACAATGGAAACCCCATCCAAATTAATGGAAATTTGAAGATAAAATCACAAATAGAATTATGAATACCCAGTCAATATAAACATATCGAGAACAAAACATCAACATGAACAACTAAATCGAGTTATGAACACAACGATCCAATCAATCCGGTCGAACAACAAAATTACTGTGCGGAGATAAATCTCATGCTTACTCAATAACAAAAACATCAATTAAAATAAATTGTTGTTCCTCATCTCCTCATAATGGGAAGATGAGGAAAAGAAAATTGAAGAAATGTAGGATTTGTTGAGAGAGTTATATTCATTTTTTCTAATTTGCAGTTTAACCATTGATCTTTCAATGGATCATGGAAAGACCGTCTTTTAAAAGATGTACTCGTGGTAAAATGAATAAATATGTTAATTAAATCGAAAATAGAGTTTTAAACC
>JAULKM010058538.1:0-12427 GCA_032355605.1 Rubia tinctorum
ACCGTCGGGCCGGGGGCGACTCCGCCCCCCGGACCCCCCAGGCCAGGGTGCGCTCCGCCCCCCTGGACCCCCCGACTTGCTGACCGGGCAGCGAGACCCCCGTACCAACTTGTCGAAGCGGCTAATACATATTCAAGGCATACCAACAGGATGATTTCCCAAAACAAGTTCTTCTTGCTCCCTATCTCCACTTTCAAGGAATTTTAGCATCTAGATTACTTGCAGCAAGCGGGATCTAAATCAAAGTATGCGAGGAAAATCAATGAAAGTTTAGAAATATCAAAATAATAATAACGTGACATGTGCATGCAAGTGCTGAGAAATAAGAATAGGCATGTGTGTCTTGCATGAAAATCAACTGGGATATTCATTTTTTGTCCCATGTACACGTGCATATTTTGAAAAATAATGAAAAACATGAGGGCCAAACAAAGTTAATGTTGAATGAAGTAATTTCAAAATGTGAATATGCAGATTGACTACGGTAATGGAAACAAACATTAGCAAGGTACTCCCTCACATAAATCGTTCTAATTAGACCAATTAAACAAGGTTTCCACTAAAGAAGTTTTAAATCGTAAAAAATAAAAATATAGACATGAGTAAGCTAAAATTGAAAAGAAAACTTGTACTTATTCGATTTAGCCTTTACTTTTGACAGATCCGGTTCCAGTGACATGGCATCCAAATTCCTACCCAAAAATTGTTTGTATCTTAGAAATCATGGAGAGTGAAAGGAGAATGCTCAACACAAACCATAGAAAATATTTTTGATCTAATTAATTCTCAATTTTATGCATTGGTATTTGATAAATGTTGTTTACATTTATACCATTTTTATATGCTTAGGTTATTGCAAGTTTGTGTCTTTACGGTTCATTGGATGAGTCTTTGCTACTATATCGGGGCGAAATTGGCTTCGTGATATTAGAATAATGTAATGTTTGAGCCTTCATCTTGACCATTCTAATGTGTTCTAAATGTGGAGACATTGCCAAGTAGTCTAGCACGCGTTATCCAGATTTTCTAACCTTCTCACCTTCGTTGGATCTTTTGTACTTTGTATATCAAGAAGTCTAGTTTATTTACTTTTACTAACGATAAAATGTAATTCGTTTACTATTACGGTTGTCATATAATTACTACTTGATTACAAATTCTTACCCTTATTTAATATGCAAAGTTTGTGTAGATTGGGGGAGAATGGACTGTCATTATACGTACAATTTTAGTGCCATTTTAGGAAAACAAGTACTATGTTAGGGTGGAATTTGGGGATACTCCCTAAGTCCCAATAAAATGTTTTCACTTTCCATTTTCGTCTATCCCAACTAAATAATCCTATTTTGAAACTATAATCAAATAGTTATGTGTCAACAATAAGTGTGTATTAAAATTAAGCAGAAGGTATATGATATTATTTTATTTCGGTTAAGTATCAATTTGAGAGGTTAAGAAAATCACTTCACTTGGAAAAAAATCATTGGAATAGAAACAATATCATATCAACTTAAATAAGTTTTTAAAAAATTCAAATATTTGTATATATATGATTAAAAATCTTATTTGATTGCATTTAATGTGTGAATTGTAGACGTACAATGCATGCGTATAATATTTATGTGGTATGTATTTTTTTCGTACATTCATATATAGTTTAACCTCTTACATACAAATTTGAGAGAAAGAAATGCAGCAAAGTATCGGGGAATAATAGACAATAAAAAAGAACATATAAAAGTATGTTTGCCTTTAACAAAGCATGGAATTGTTATTCATGGAAGAAAAATTAATTTTTTTTTAGAGTTATTACCAAAAAATTAATGTGATATCCAACCATCCAGGAATGCTCAATACACAACATCAAGTTGAACCCACTAAGCTGTCCATTAGCAATAAAATGATGAGGGGATGTAAAACAATAGTTAGAGCCATGCACGTATGCTTTTCTGAAAATAAATAACAATCAATATCTTTTTAGACCCAAGAACTTTGAACTTCAACTTGAGAAGAACATTAGTCAGAAACTAGTCATGAATTCTAGTAGGAAAAATGCATTGAGTGAAACGTGTCGGAAACTTTTCTTATAATGTGAAATCCTTCGATCTAGTAGATTTTAAATAAATAAAACCATTCAATTTTTTTACTACATAGAAAATGGAGCCTAATTCATTAAATATATAAGGCAATCACACAATTAATATTTGGTTACATATATTGTGTAAGTTGTGAAGATTAGGGGAGAATGAAGTGTCATTTACGTGCCTTTTTTTACAAACACTTTGTTGGTGCTGTTAATATCTTACACACAATCACACACAAAAAGCACCGTCGTTTGTTTAAGGTGTTTTTGTGTTGTATCAAGACAATTTAAATATTACCGTGCTTATTTCATGTAACATTATATAATATTTTTAACATTTAAATTTACGTTAAGAGTTGCAATTGGAGTTAGAAAAGAAATACGACGACAATATTTAATGCTCCAAACATCTGTTATCGATTGATGTGGTAACATGGTTGCTATACTTTAACATTGGGGATAACATGGAGAAAAACTTCTTAAAATTCGATCCAGCTCCATTTTCAATAAATGTATTTTTCCATCGACGACTCCTTGCTGTTCTAGCATTCATGTTTTCTCTATATGGCATTTTAAAAAAATAGTTTTGATGTTTGAGGGTTGTCATTATCAACATGTTTTTTCAATTTTGATTTTCTCCTAGCTTTGGTTTTGTGCTCGAGATTTTCTAAATGAATAGAAGGACTAAGCAATAACATGACATGGTATAATATATTGCGTTATGTACGTCCACTCTATTATTTTAGTCAACAAATTCTATTGGAATCATAGTCCATTTTTGGCAAAAATACAAATAAATAATCCTATTCATTCCTTAAAATTTGCACTATTTTATTTTGTTTGTGTAACGAAGTATTGAAACTTGTTGTCGGTAAGAATCCCAAATCTGTCTTTTCTTCTTTAACGATATATATTTTTTCTTCTTTGCTTATGAGATTAATTCTTCAAAACAGGTTCCTCTTGCTCTCTGTCTCCACTTTCATGGAATTTTAGCACTTATCTAGATTCTTTGAATAAAGCAGGAGCTAAATCAAAGTAGGCGCGGAAAATCTATGAAAGTGTGAAAATATGAAAAAATAAAACATTACATGTGTATGCAAGTGTTGAGCAATATGGCTAGGCATGTGCGTCTTGCATGCAAATTGAGTGGAATATTCTTTTTTTGTGCCATGTACACGTGCATATTTTGAAATATAATGAAAAACATAAGCTCCAAACAGAGTTAATGTTGAATGAAGTAACTTCAAGGTATTCCCTCACATAAATCGTTCTAATTATACTAATTAAACAAGGTTTCGCCTAAAGTAGTTTTAAATATTAAAATATAAAATATAGACATGAGTAAGGTAAAATTGAAAAGGAAACTCGTACTTATTCGATTTAGCCTTTACTTTTGACAGATCCAGTTCCAGCAACCTGACATCCAAATTCCTACCTGTAGATTGTTTGTAACTTGGAAACCATGGAGAGTGAAAGGAGAGTGCTTAACACACAACATATTTTTGATCAAATTAATTATCAGTTTTAGGCATTTGCATTTGATAAATATTGTTTACAAGTATACCGTTTTTAATATGCTTGTAGGTTAATGCAAGTTTGTATCTTTATGGTTCATTGGATGAGTCCTTGCTAAAATATCGGGGGAAATCTGGCTTATTGATATTGGAATAATGTGATGATTGATCCTTCATCTTGGCCATTCTAATGTGTTTTAAATATGGCGACATTGCCATGGACTCCAACATGCATTATCCATATTTTCCAACGTTCTCACCTTCGTTTGACCTTTTGTACTTTGTATACCATGAACACTAATTTATTTACTTTTACTGACGATAAAATTTAATTCATTTACTATTATGGATGTAATATAATTACTATTTGATTACAAATTCTCACCTTTATTTAATGTGCAGTGGTTGTGCTGATTGGGGGAGAATAAAGTGTCATTGTACGTGCAATTTTAGTGCCACTTTATGAAAAGCAGTACTATGTTTAGGTGGAATTTGGGGAGATCTTATTTTATCCCAATAAAATGTTCCAATATCACGTAAAATGCATACACATAATATTTATTTAGTATGTATTGTTTTCGTACATTCATATATGGTTTATCTTGTATTTACTGCCTTTGACAATGAGCAATTGTGATTGTTATAAAATAAACAAGAAAATAACAAGAAGAAGACAGCGTCGCTCTATCTACATCAAATTCAAATTTGAGATAATGAATGCGTTATAGTGTCTAGGAAAAATATACAAGCAAAAATAAGATATAAAAAAAACTTTTCCATTAACCAAGCATGGACTTGTTATTCCTTGAAGAAAAATCAGAAAACTTTCAGAGTAATAACCACAACAATTAATGGGATATCAAGCCGGCCAGGAAAATGCTTAACACACAACATCGAGTTTAACCCACTAAGCTGTCCATTAGCAATAAAATGATAAGGCGATGTATAACAATAGTTAGAGCCAAGCACGTACGCTCTTCTGAAAATAAATAGCATTAAATATCTTTTCAGACCCAAGAACTTCAAATTTTAACTTGAGAAGAACATTTGTAATATACTTGTCATGAATTCTAGTAGGAAAAATGCTTTGAGTGAAACTAGTAAAAACATTTCTTATAATGTGAAATCTTTCGATCTAGTAGATTTTTAAAAGATTAAATCATTTAATTCTTTTTACTATATAGATAATGGACTCTAATTCATCAAATATATAAGGTGATCACAAAATTAATATTTGGTTACATATATTGTGTATGTTTGTGAAGATTAGGGGAGAATAAAGTGTCTTTCACGTTCCATTTTTACTAACACTTTGTTGGTGCTGTTAATATCTTATTCACAATCACACACAAAGAGCATCGTCGTTTGTTTCAGGTATTTTTAGTGATGTATCAAGAAAATTTAAAATATTACTGTGCTTATTTCATGTTACATTATATAATACTTTTAATATTCAAATTCACATGATTAGTTGCAATTGGAGTTAGAAAAGAAATAAGGTGATGGTATTTAGTGCTCCAAACACATCGATCGATCTGGTAACATGTTTGGTAAACTTAAAATTGGGGATAACATGGAGCAAAACTTCTTCAAATTCAATCTTGCTCCATTTTCAATGAACATATTTTTCCCACAGATGGCTCCTTGTAGTCCTCGCATTCCTGTTTTCTCGATGTGACAAATCTTAAAAAAAAAGTAGTTTTGTTGTTCTTGGGTTGTCATTATCATCATTTTTTTTCAAGTTTGATTTGTTCTTGGCTTTGGTTTTGCTCGAGATTTTTTAATTGAATAGAAGGACGAAGCAATAACATGACAAGGTATTATACATTGCATTATGTATGTCCACTCTGTTATTTTAGTCAACAAATTCTTTTGGAATCTTGGTCCATTTTTGGAAAAAATACAAACAAATAAAATAAATAATCACATTATTTAAATAAAGATCGTACTGTTTTATTTTTTTGTGTAACAAAGTATTGAAACTTGTTGTCGAGGAGAGCCCCAACCCTGTATTTTCTTCTTTGACTATAAATATATTATTTCTTCTTTGCTTATGAGATGAATTCCTCAAAACAGGTTCTTCTTGCTCATGTCTCCACTTTCATGGAATTTTAGCACTCATTTAGATTTTTTGCATTAAGGAGAAGCTAAAACAAAGTAGGCGAGGCAAATCTATGAAAGTGCGAAAATGTGAAAAAATATTAACGTTACATGTGTATGCAAGTGTTAAGCAATAAGGCTAGGCATGTGCGTCTTGCATGCAAATTGAGTGGAATATTCCTTTTTTTTGTCCCATTTACATGTGCATATTTTGAAATATAATGTAAAACATAAGCACAAAATAGAATTAATGTTGAATGAAGTAACTTCAAGGTACTCCCCCAAATAAATCGTTCTTATTAGGGAAATTAAACAAGGTTTCCACTAAAGAAGTTTTAAATCTTAAAAAAATATAGACATGAATAAGGTAAAATTGAAAAGGAAACTCGTACTATTTGATTTCGCCTTTACTTTTGACAGATTCAGTTCCAGCAACTTGGCATCCAAATTCCTACCCGTAGATTCTTTGTATCTTGGAAACCATGGAGAGCGAAAAGAGAATACTCAACACACAACATAGAACATATTTTTGATCAAATTAATTCTCAGTTTTAGGCATTTGCATTTGATAAATATTCTTTACAAGTATACCATTTTTTTATATGCTTGTAGGTTATTGCAAGTTTGTGCCTTTGTGGTTCATTGGATGAGTCTTTGCTACAATATCGGGGGAAAGTTGGCTTCTTGATATTGGAATAAAGTGATGATTGAGCCTACATCTTGGCCATTCTAATGTGTTATAAACATGGCGATATTGCCAAGGACTCCAACACGCATTTTTACAAATTTTCTAACCTTCTCACCTTCGTTCGACCTTTTGTACTTTGTATACCATGAACACTAATTTATTTAATTTTACTGACGATAATAATTAATTCATTTACTATTATGGATGTCATATAATTACATTTGATTACAAATTCTTACGCTTATTCAATGTGCAGTGTTTGTGCAGATTGGGGGAGAATGAAGTGTCACTAGACATGCAATTTTAGTGCCACTTCAGGAAAAGCAGTACTATGTTTAGGTGGAATTTGAGGAGATCTTATTTTGTCCCAATAAAATGTTCCAATCTCACGTACAATGCATGCACATAATATTTATTTAGTACATATTGTTTTTGTACATTCATTTATGGTTTATCTTGTATTTACTGCCTTGAGATGACAAAGAGCAATTGTGAATGGTATAAAATACACAAGAAATCATAAGAAGATGACATGGTCACTCTAACCACATCAAATTCAAATTTGAGAGAAAGGAATGCGGCAAAGTGTTTGGGAATAATAGACAAGCAAAAAGAAGATATAAAAATGACTTTACCATTAACCAAGCATGAACTTGTTATTCATTGAAGAAAAATCAAACATATTTAGAAATATTACCATAACAATTAATGGGATATCAAGCAGGGTAGGAAAATGCTCAAAACACAGCATCGAGTTTAACCCACTAAGCTGTCCATTAGCAATAAAATGATAAGGCGGTGTGTAACAATAGTTAGAGCCACGCACGTATGCTTTTCTGAAAATAAATAGCATTAAATATCTTTTCAGACCCAAGAACTTTGAATTTTAACTTGAGAAGAACATTAGTCATATACTAGTCACGAATTCTAGTAGGAAAAATGCATTGAGTGAAACTAGTCAGAAACATTTCTCATAATGTGAAATCCTTCGATCTAGTAGATTTTAAACAGATAAAATCATTCAATTTTTTTAACTACATAGACAATGGAGTCTAATTCATTAAATATATAAGGTGATCATAAAATTAATATTTGGTTACATATAATGTGTAGGTTTGTGAAGATTAGGGGAGAATGAAGTGTCATTTATGTGCCATTTTTGCACACATTGTTGGTGTTGTTAATACCTTACACACAATCACACACTAACATCATCATCGTTTATTTTAGGTGTTTTTAGTGCTAAACAAGAATGGAAATTTTCACCATCATCAAGTTAAACACAATTTAAAATATTACCGTGCATAATTCATGTAACATTAAATAATACTTTTAATCTTTAAATTCACGTGTATAGTTGCAATTAGAGTCAGAAAAGAAATACGGTGACAATATTTAGTGCTCAAAACAACTATTACCAATCAATGTGGTAACATGGTAGCTATACTTGAAAATTGGGGATAACATAGAGCAAACTTTTTAAAATTTGATCCATTTTCATTAAATGTATTTTCCCATCGACGTCTCCTTGTAGTCCTTCCATTCATGTTTTCCCTACGTGAATTTCTTTAAAAGGCGTAGTTTTGTTGTTTGAGGGTTTTCATTATCATCATGTTTTTTTCAGGTTTGATTTTCTCCTGACTTTGATTTTGTGCTCGAGGTATTTTGAAGGAATAGAAGGATGTAGCAATAACATGATATGGTAATATATATTGCACTATGCATGTCCACTTTCTTATTTTATTCATCAGATTCTACTGGAATCGTAGTCCGTTTATGGAAAAATACAAATAAATAAAATAAATAATCTCATTCTTTAAGTAAAGATCGTATTTTTTTCTTCTATTTTGTTTGTGCAATGAAGTATTGAAACTTGTTGTTAGTGAGAGTCCCAAATCTGTATTCGTACGATATTTATATATTTTTTTCTTCTTTGCTTCCGGGATGCTTTCCCAAAAAAGGTTCCTCCTTGCTCCTTGTTTCAACGTTCAAGGAATTTCAGCACATATCTAAATTCTTTTTAGCAAGCAGGACTAAATCAAAGTAGGCGAGACGAATCTACTGAAGTGTTAAAATATTAAAACATAATGAAGTGGCATGTGCGTGCAAGTGTTGAGCAATATGGATAGGCATGTGCATCTTGCATGAAAATCGAGTGGAATATTCATTTTTTGTCCTATGTACATGTGCATAGTTTAAAATATAAAAGCAAAATATAAGCACCAAACATAGTTAATGTTGAATGAAGTAACTTCAAAATGTGAATATGCAGATTGACTATGGTCACGGGAACAAACATTAGTAAGGTACTCCCTCACATAAATAATTTTAATTAGACCAAATTAATAAGATTTCGAATTCATATCTTCTTTACTAGGATTTAATATATATACCAGTTTGAATTTTCCACTAAAGAAGTTTTGGATCTTTAAAAATAAAATATAGACATGAGTAAACTAAAGTCGAAAAGGAAACTCGTACTTATGTGATTTAGCCTTTACTTTTTACGGATCCGGTTCCAGTGACATGAAATCCAAATTTCTACATGGAGATTGTTTTTATTTTGTAAACCATGGGGATCTAAAGGAGATCGGCCGACACACAACATATACATTTTTTTGATTAAATTATTTCTCGGTTTTATGCATTGGAATTTGATAAATATTGTTTTCAAGGAATACTATTGTTTATTTGCCTGTAGGTTATTGCAAGGTTGCGTATTTATGGTTTATTAGATGGTTTTTTTCTACAATATCAGGGGGAAGTTGGTTTCTTGATGTTGGAATAATATGGTGATTGATCCTTGATCTTGGTCATTCTAATGTGTTCTAAGTATTGAAAATATTATGTTCAACTATTTTTTTAAAAACATTTATACTTGAAGGTGGGCGTCACACATTATATTTTCTATTTTTTCTTACATTTGTATTTTTCGGACAATAATGAAATTTGTCTTAATAATTTTCCATTTTGTAAAGTTCCAAATCCTCCTGGGAATGAGCACATGCCCTTAGAAAAGAACAATCATTATCAACTCTGAAGTATAGAATCACAGTTCTCTGGTGAAGGAGGCTGAGTCTTCGAACGATTTTGCAGTTGTTGAAGGCTATAAAGTGAAGTCGAGATTAGTTCTTGTGCTCCAGAAGATTTTTTATATATTTATAAATATGGTGACATTGAAAAGTACCCAACACGCGTGATACATATTTTCTCACCTTCTCACCTTTGTTTGATTTTTTGTACTTTGTATACCATGAACACTAATTTATTTACTTTTACTGAAGAAAAAATGGAATTCATTTTTTAAAAGAATTTTTTCTATTAAAACCAAATAAAAAAGAATAAAAAATTTAGACCATCACTCTAAATCTATTACAAGAAACACAAGATTAAGAATCCACCTAAAATACAGATTTCCCTTTTGCATCCATTCTTCACTTCACCTCGGTATGAATCTGAAAGGCAATAGTTTCGGCCTTTAGTTCCACTCCTTGAAACACCCTCCTGTTCCTTTCATGCCACGGGTAGTATAATCCTTATACCAACAACACAAATTTCAACTTCTTCTTCCTTTTCGTCATCTGAAATAAAGATATTTTCAAGTTTCTAATTATAACTGACCCTTGAAGATTCAGCCTATTTATCAAATCCTTCCCGAATCTGCAATCTATGAACACGTGTTGTGCATTCTCCTTTTGATCACAAAAACAACATGGTTCTTTTTCATTCGAAATCCCAAAGCTGATGAGTCTCTCCTTTGTTGGCAATTTATCATTCAACACAAGCCACTAACAAATCTATGCTTCATATGGACATAATTGTTCCATATCACCTTCTCCTTATATCTACACTACACTCCTCTTTTCAGGGGAGTGTAGACAGCAGCCAAATTAAGTTTTCCATTTTTTTTGTACAACCAGCTAACTCCTGAAAAACTTGCATCTTCAACTTCATTAAAATCGTCCATGGCCAATTGTGAGTATAAGATAATTCACAATCCTTCAGTTACTTGCTTTTCATATAACATGTAGTGATCCACTTCACCCAAAGAATATCTTTTTTTACTTTTTATGTCCCATAGGTGCTTGCATAGTGCAGCCCTATTCCAGATACTTGAATCTCTTACTCCCATACCTCCAATTTTCTTGCTGTTGCAGATTGAGTCTCATGTAGCAGCCGAAAATCCTCTTTTCCCCTCTTCTCTACCCCATAGGAAACATGTACAAATATGAGTTATCTTTTTATGAACACTTTCAGGCAGGCTGAGCACACTGCTCCAATAGCTAGATAAACTCATTAAAACCCCATTGATCAAATTCAGTTTTGGTGAATAAGAGAATTATTTTGAACTCCATGACTGAATTCTGCATCTGATTTTCTCTCTCAAAGATTCACATTCTTCATTGCTCCATTTGACTATTGAAAGAGGAAGTCCAGAATATTTCAAAGGGAAATCATCTGCATCACCTTTAAATTTACATACTCTTCTATGATTCCTGCATCACCTTTAGATTTCCTTTCATTTATAGCAAGTCCTTTATCTTCTTTAATTCTATTCATCACACTTCTGATCTCATTCATAGTTTTCACATTTGCAGCACAAAAAAGTAACATATCATTTGCAAAAAGCAATGTATTTACACATGCTTTCTTGCATTTCTGATGATAATCAATTCTGCCTGATTGTAATTATTTCGTCATGAGTCTAGTAAAATTCTCCATGCAGATCACAAATAACAAGGCAAGAAGGCTTGTAATCACCGTACTATAATCACTGTGTGTATTGCATGAAAATCAAGTGGGATATTCATTTTTTGTCCCATGAACACATGCGTATTTTGAAATACAATGAAAAACATGATGGACAAACAGAGTTAATGTTGAATGAAGTAACTTCAAAATGTGAATATGCAGATTGACCACGGTCATGGAAATAAACATTAGCAAGTTACTCCTTCACATAAGTCATTCTAATTAGACCAATTAAACAAGGTTTCCACCAAAGAAGTTTTAAATCACAAAAAATAAAAATATAGACTTGAGTAAACTAAAATTGAAAAGGAAACTTGTACTTATTCGATTTAGCCTGTACTTTTGACAGATCCGGTTCCAGCGACATGGCATCCAAATTCCTACCCGAAGATTGTTTATATCTTGGAAACCATGGAGTGAAAAAGGAGAATGCTCAACACAAACCATAGAAAATATTTTTTTGTCAAATTAATTATCTATTTTATGCATTGGTATTTGATAAATTTTGTTTACATGTATAACACTTTTTATATGCTTGTAGGTTATTGCAAGTTTGTGTCTTTATGGTTCATTGGATGAGTCTTTGCTACAATATCGGGGCACAATTGGCTTCTTGATAATGGAATAATGTGATGATTGAGTCTTCATCTTTGCCATTCAAATGTGTTCTAAATATGGAGACATTGCCAAGGAGTCCAACACGCGTTATCCATCTAGCCTTCTCACCTTCGTTCCATCTTTTGTACTTTGTATAGCATGAACACTAATTTATTTACTTTTACTAACGATAAAATGTAATTCGTTTACTATTACGGTTGTCATATAATTACTATTTGATTACAAATTCTCACCCTTATTTAATAAGCAGTGCTTGTGTAGATTGGGCGAGAATGAACTGTCATTATACGTACAATTTTAGTGCCATTTTAGGAAAAGTAGTACTATGTTAGGGTGGAATTTGGGAATACTCCCTATGTCCCAATAAAATGTTTTGACTTTCCATTTCGTCATTCCCAACTAAATAATCCTATTTTGAAACAATTATTTAATAGATATGTGTCAACAATTAGTGCATATTAAAATTATACAGAAGGTATAAGATATTATCTTATTTCGGTAAAGTATCAATTTGAGAGGTTAAGAAAAATCAATTCACTTGTGGAAAAAATCATTGGAGTAAAAACAATATCTTATCAACTTAAATAAGTTTTTTAAAAATTCAAATATTTGTATATATATGATTAAAAATCTTATTTGATTGCATTTAATGTGTGAATTGTAGACGTACAA